>PPHD01014160.1:0-16881 GCA_002909625.1 Bambusicola thoracicus
TTGGCACCTGGAGAGCGTTTGCAGGACTGGGCTTCAAGCCTGTGGTAAAGATAGAGGTGGCCAAGTGTCTTTGGCTGAGGGCAGCCTGGGCATGGGAAGGCTCCTCCTGCACTGCTGTGTGGTGTTGAGTTGCCTACAGCTGATGGCATCCTGTGCAGAGCTCTAGGTGGGGATGTGCAAGGACAGTAGGAACTTCCCTTTCCTTTTCAGTTAGTTGCATTGAGTCTTCCTTCACACTGCCTTCCCCGGTGGATTCCTCCCTCCTAAGGGAGGATGAGTTTTGTTCTCCCCACAACCTCTCCCTTTGAGGCTCTGTTTTCTTTAGAGGGAATTTGAGGCACTGAAAGGAGAAGGAAAGAGTTCAGTTTGGTCTTGGTTGGATGATAGTGATGGTGTCACAAGGGCAGGACTGTGGAAGGCCAGGTATGGGATGAGGTTCTCACATCTGCAGGGGGATCCAATGCAATGTGCTGAAGCATCCTTTCCTTTCGGCACATCTGGGACATTGAGGTGCACCAGGGAAACCACAGACATGAGTGGGGGAAGGCCAGGTGCTGCCATGGGCTTTGTGCTGCAGGTTGCCAAGTTGCTTGCTCAATGCACCCATGTCCCTTTTAGTTTCGGGGACTGTGGCTTCATTTCTTATCCATCAACATCTGTGGAGCATTGCTCCCTTAGCTCAGCAGTGAGAGTGCTGTAATGACAGGGCTGAGAAGCATTATATCCTGGTGGAAGAAGTATTCGGTATTAATGACAGACTACTTTTTTTTTATTGTGCTCTATAAATGAGAATTGCATCCCAAATTGTGACGCATGGCCTGAGCCTCTCTGTCGGTGCTGCAGAAGCTCTGGGTGAGGCCATCAGGTTGATATAAGCAGGGATACTCAACTCTTCATTGATTTCTGTCTGCTCCGGGCTGCTCAGGCCCCTCCATTTCACCTCCTAATATCGTAAACTGTAGCAGATGGTTCTCAAAGCATCCCCACGTGTGGCTCTGGCTGCAGCTGTGGCTGCTGTGAGGCAGTGCAGAGGCCGGCTGGGGGCAGGCAGACCTCCAGCCCTGCGCTCAGCCTCCGTCTGCTCATCCGTTAAATCTGCAAAAGGTTACCCAGAGGGACAGGGGAGGGAAGTAAGCAGTTTATTTATGGGTTATTCCTTTTTTTTTTTTGGGTGAAGATTTGCAGAGATTTCGCTTACATAATCAACTCACGGATGATGCGTCTCCAGGATGAAGGGCTGTGGAACAAGGAGGAAGGATTTTCCTCCTTCCTGCCTACTCCTTTTTTTTGCTTCCTTCTGTCTGCCTTCATCTTTACAATGCCATGTCAGCTTTCCGGGACATGGGCTGAGCACCACCCTGCAGCTTCTCTTTGCAAACCCGCGGCATACGAGGCACGGCGGGGGAGGAAAGGCGATGGCTCTGGGTTTGGAAGAAGATTCGCCCTGCCTGCCAATTTTCCCCCGTGACTCAGCCGAGTAGCATTTCTCTGCGGTTGCCCTTGGGTGAATTTGACTTATAAACGCTATTATTTGTCCCTGGAGTTAATTATAAGCCCCAATTACCTGCGCTGTTAATGGATCTCGGTCCTGGCATGTATAAGGTGCGTGCTTTCGGCCTGGAACATCAGGCGTGCTGCAGAGAGCTGCAGTAATGTTAGGGCTCAGAGAAGAGCTTTCAGATTTAGAGCTGGACACTCCGGAGGGTGGTTGGATCTCATTTCATCTGTGCTCCTCTTTGGCTAATGAGGATAATTTTATTGCATACGCGTAACCATTGTTTATTCATCCTCAGCCCCAAAGTTACAATAGCTCCTTGTTTCTGTGGGCTGTGCTGATACCATCCCGGTCTTGCAGGTTTATTGCTGTGAGAAAGCCTTCCTGTGCTGCACCTCCTAGCACAGCTGGTGTTTGATCACAGCATCTGGGCACAATGCATGCGGTCATCTTGTCAGAAGCGGGCTGATGTGTTAATCGTGCCTTCCCATAAGCTGTGATTGCAACACGCATAGAGCAAATGCAAGGTGATCCCCTCACCCTGCAAGCTCCAGCTGTGGGTGAGGGCTGCCTCCTGTGACCGCTCTCATAGAATGGCTTGAGTTGAAGGGACCTTTCGAGGCCATCTGGTCCCGCTGTATGAGGTGAACAGGGATGCCCACAGCTCCATCAGGTGCTCAGAGCACATCCAGCCTGAAAACCTTCACCTTTGCAAGCCTGACATCCCAGGCTCTTTAGCTGCTCTTAAAGGAGGAGCACAAATTCTTTCACCCCGAAGCCATGGTGCATGTGTGCCCACCACTGCTTTCTAGGCATGTGTGTGGCTCCATGGATACGGAGCATCACCCACCTTGGAGCTGGAAGTGCCACAGCTGCTGTGTGATGGGTGTGAGAAAGCAGCCTTGCTGGCTGCTTGCATCATGGTTGCAATGCTTCTGGTTCAGGGTTCCACTGCCCTGCAGGCTTTATTTATTGAGGCACTATTAATGAGTGCGGTGTCCCAGGCTCCTCTCTCCCCAGCCTTGGTGCAGGGCTCAGGCTTCTAGACGCGGTGCTCTCACATCGCCTTTGATGTTGGACTCACCCTTTGTTCTCCCGAGAACAAAAGGGCAGGACAAAAAGGTATTATGAGATAAAACAACAGTATTCTGCGGGAAGATTGACCCCTGCTGCTTAATCTGCTGCAAAGTCGACCGCAGCTGGCTGCTGCTGCTGCTGCTGCATCCCCATCATCCAAGCCTGAGCTGTGGGGCTGAGCTCTGTGCAGAGCAGCTCCAGGCCCCGCACTGCCCCAGCTCCGTGAAAAGGATATATGCTTTTTAAATACTTCAGGTGACTTCTGAGGTCTCTTTGCATCTGAAAGGACAAAGTGAGGCTGTTTTTTTTTTTTTTTTAAGCATTCTTCCAGTGCACTGGTTCAGTGACTGGGCTTCATCTGCCTGTTTGCAAATCCCCGCATCATAGAATCATTTGAGTTGGAAGTACCCTTTAAGGACCACCTGGTCCCACCCCCTGCATGAACAGGGATACCCACAGCTCCATCAGTGCTCAGAGCCCCTCCAGCTTGACCTTGTCAGTGTGCAGGGATGGGACAACCTGTGCCAGGTGCCTCCATGCCCTTATTGTAAAGAACTTCTTTCTTATATCCAACCTAAGTCTCCCCTCCTTTAGTTTGAATCTGTTTTCTCTTTCCCTCTCCCAGCAAACTCTGCTGAAGAGTCTGTCTTTCTTACAGCCCCTTTAGGCACTGCAGGGCTGCTCTTGAGTCTCCATGGAGCCCTCTCTTCTCCAGATTCTCCTCTTCAAATACAACACTGAGTAAAAGACAGCACACTGCTTGCTGCTGGGCTAACCTTCAACTTAATCATATCTTTATGCCTTCATGGATTTGCTGCTTGCAACAAAGCAGGAACCAGGAGGGCAGCGTGTGGTGCAGGTTGTCACCTGTTCCCTCCAGCAAGTGGCTGGGCTGGACACCTCACTTTGTGGATGAACAAAGCTCAAATAACACAAAAGAATGCCCCAGCCTTGCTTGCCCTTGCTCATAACAAAGGGTTTGACAGCACGGGCTGTTGATTGGGCTCGCATTGTTCAGCAGGGCTGAAGAACACAGGAGCTGCTGGACCAGTTGCATTTGCATTGACTAAGAATTTTGTAGCCATTGTTTTAAGTTCATAACCTGTCCCATGCGCTGCTGAATTATTATCTGGGGAAAATGTAACAATGGATGACCACAGAAACACCCTGCCCAAAACAAAAAGCTGGCTGCTGATGGCTGGGTAATCACTGGAAATAGCACGTTAGCTTCTAGCAAGTTAGCCCTGCCATTACGGTAGGTCACAGAGGGATGACTCCATCCATCACCGCATGAGTTACCAGTGAATGGGGATCCAAATGCTCTATGAGAACACGGGGTTTTGATTGGAAAAGTGGGAAATTTCTGCTAAGGTGAGATCCATTTGTGGTTTATCCCAGGGAAAGCACAGGATGGGACATCAACATCCTATTGCTGTAAGATCTATCCAAGCTATCCTTCAACTCATTCAGAGCTTGGACATGTTTCAGTGTTTAATACTAGAAACTACCAGCTGGAGTAGCTTCATGGAAGTGAGGTTTTGGAATGATTTACTGTTAATGTACTCGTCAGGGTATCCCTTGGATATCACTGTAAGGGCAGCAGTTTGCCTCTTCCTGGCAAGCCCATACCCTAAGAGCTGAAAAGCTGCCCCAACAAAGTGGTCAACACATTTGGGTTCTGGTTAACCACGCAACTGCTCGTCTTCCTCTTCTCTGAGACATGGGGAGAAGCTGTGGTTTGCCATCAGAATGGTACCCATTGTCTCCCCAAACCCCAGTGAGTGCCTATAGGATCTATCTAAGCTGTCCTTCAGCTTATTCAGTGCTCAGTGCTCAACTCCCACTTGAAATGGTTTTATGGGAGGCAAGGTTTTGGAACAAACCGGTTGCCTTCTTTTGAGGTCAGAGGTTTGGTTGATAGAGACAGCAGTGCCAAGGCAAAATATTTGGATTCATTGAGACGTTCCACTAAGCGTTCTGTGATACTCGGGTTTAAAATTAGCATTAAAAGGAATGAATAAGGCATACATCTGATGGCAATACAAGATAAGGCAGGCATTGTGCTTTGAAGTTAGTTAAAGAGCTGGTTGTTAATGAGAAGGCTTAAATTACTGAGAGCACTTCCAGCAGGATCCCAAGGAACCGATGATTCACTCATCGTCTTATATTGTTGACTCTAACCTGGCCAATAGCGCACAACATCTATCCCAGCAGAGCATGCCGATGACACAACGTCTGTCGGTGCGCAAGAGCAGGCTGCTCGGTGAGGAAACTGCTGCTGCAGTGGCTTTCCTGCAGGTTGTGAGCTGGGCAGGACTGGCTGTCAGGTGTGAGAGCTGTCTGCTCATCACTTGGCTTTTCATGTGGCTGTGCTGTCAGCCGGCCGCCTTCCCGTGGGGATTCCCTCCTGCCTTCAAAGCAGACACCTAACGCTGCCGTTGCCGCAGAAGCACCAATTTCAGGGTCTCTCCCCTGACCGTAATGAGACCTGGAAGAAGTGAGTCAGCCTTGGGACTTCTCTCACTGAGTGAAGGTTGGCTTGGCTGGGAAGCGTTGGGTTATGAAGGGACGGGGTGGCACAGGATGTTCAAAGAGCAGACACAGCACGGTTGGGTGCGTGAGGCTGATGCTTGACCCCAGCATCCCCTTTCTGTGCCTCCTCATCCAAACGGATGCGAGAGGCTCACAGCAGCTCAAAGAAGGATTACAGAAATGATGCAAGAGCTGGTAAACGTGGCTAATGGTGGGTCTTAATGGCTTAAGATCTCCGCATGTTCTGCTTGCTGAAAGGAAGGTCGTGAAGCAACACCTCCCATACATGAGCAGCCGTGGCTCAGCAAGGACCTCTGGGTGCTGGCAAACTCAGCCTGGCAGCAAAGCATTAACGAAGGCAGCCTCTTGAGATTGCAGGGTTTAGGTGTGAGAAATCTCTGCCTGCCCTTCACTGCTGGAGGGAGCCAGCCCTATGGGCTTGGTATTAAGTCACTGCGTGAGGGCACTGCTGTCACACGGCGGGGTGGGAAATGGTTCTGAGCAGCAGCTGCTGACCCATGCCGTGTTTTGCTTTCCAGGAGAGAGTTCTCAGAGCTGCTGGAGAAGTTTGGCTCCCAGAGCAACACCGGCTCTGCGCGGAGCTCACCAGTCCTGCATGGTGGCAGTGAGTACCGGTGCCAGCAGCTCCATGGCTGCCCTCCATCCCTCTGCCAAGAGAGTTTTCTTTGTCTCAGCGTTATTTTGAATGTGTTTGTGTCTGATTTGGTTTGGGTGAAGGCTTGAAGGAAACGATGTCCCAGGGCACGCAGGGCACAGCTGGTTCTGCCCACGCAGAACAAAGCAGCAAGCTAGCCCCTGCATTGTAAATATAGGGGAAATTGAGCTGGGGTCATAACAGCTTTCCCGATAGCTGGACTCAACTGAAACACTGGTCCAGTAATCCCAGCAATACCCATCATTTGCAAAGGGAAAATGCTTAATGAGGGATAAGGTTAAACTAAGCTAGGTGCCAAATCACTTACGTATGGGGGTAGGAGATGCCTCTCTGGGTTAGCATCCCACTAGGAGGCTGGCAGACCATGCTCTGTGGCAGACAGTGGGGTGACAGCCCCATGCTGGACTTGTGCTGAGGATGCTGAATGCTTCCACTCCACAAGTAATATGTCTTTCCTATGTGGTTTCCCCCAGGAGCTTGGAAGCCCGTACAAGCTGCTGGCAGTAGAGCAAAGCAGGAGGGTGGTACTGGTGATTTTTTTTGTTCCTTGGACTGACTGTGACCTTGCTGTTCAGGTCGATACCTGGAAAGCACATCCTCAGGCTCCTCCTCGCGCTCCCAGAGCCCGCTGCTGCTGAGCCCGGCCAGCTCCCACAGCCCCTTCATCGGCAACCCGGCGCACGCCCCCCACGCACAGTACGTACAGCCGGGCCCCGGGGTGCCACAGTGCAGTGACCCACTCACCACTGTGATCTGCTCCCACAAGCCAGCAGGGCAAGGTGCCCGTGGTGCTTTTCAGACGATCGTAGAATAGAATCATTTCGGATGGAAAAGACTTCTAAGGACATTGAGGCCAACCATTCGTCTTGAACCGCCAGGCTTTCAAAGGCTTGGATGCACTGGTTTCAGTAGTAAATGGTTGGGGCATTCCAGTGCTTGGCTTCAGCATTGTTCTTTGTAAGGTGGGGGGGAGGATGCCCCTCTCAGATGTATTCTCTTTAAGGAGATGTGTGCACAGTAAAAAGTGAGGAGCTCCAGACCACTTGCTGGTCAGAAAGATGCCTCTGTATGTCTACTATTGTTTTAGAGGGAAAAACAGAACATGACTATACTGTTCAAAGGATGGCTCGTTCATCCTTATGTCTTCTGTACTATTGCATCACCACGATGGCTTACTGTTATGGTACCCATGCCGGGGTGTCCCTTGGATATCCTTGTCAGGGCAGCAGTTTGCCTCTTCCTGGCAAGCCTGTACCCCAAGAGCTGAAAAGCTTCCCCAACAAAATGGTCACTGCATTTGGGTTCTGGTTAACCACACAACCACTCACCTTCCTCCTCTCTGAAACATGGGGAGAAGTTGTGGCTTCCCACTAACCATGAGGACGGTGCCCATCGCCTCCCCAAACCCCACTGAGCACCTCTGCAAGGCCATCACTGCCATCAGAAGGTGCCTGAAGAGCACCTTTCCCATTGCCCTGCTCCTGGCACACCAGCGTGGCGCAACAAGAGCACAAGCAGCGCCGTGAGCCGCGGCCGCCTGCAGACACCTCATCCTTTGGCCTCGGGAGTGTTTCCTGGAGTGTGTGTTTTCATGTGGCCATCCGGCCCTTTCATATTTCGCAGGGTCAGAGGTTTGGGCAGGCAGAGCTTGTTTTCAGCTGAGCCTCCTCTGCAGGGTGCGTGGGGTTGCCCTTTGAGAGGCACACAACGCAAAGAGAGTCAGCAGTGCTGGAATTGGGACCGCTCGTCCCCAGGGCCCGCAGCTCCTCTTCCTTTGGCACTGTAAACAAGTCAAGTTGCTGCTGCAGAGAATCAGGCCCCGCTGCGGAACCAGTAAATCCTCTTGCTAAATATCAGCCCTTTATTAGGGATTTGCAGAGCACAAATATTTGGCACCAGAGGTTTAAGCTGCTTGCACAGAGTGAGAGACCCTTTCAGAGGAGAGGCCAGCTCATCTCCTTGGCAGCTGGTTTGGATAAAGCAGGCATCTTCCCTCCTCAGTTAACCCCCGCTGGGGGTTCTGCATGTCTTAGGGCAGTGGTTTTTCACAAGGGTAAGGTGCATGGCACATTGAGGCACGGCTCGCTGTCAGCCCAGAGCACAGCAGCACGTTGCTTTTTCCCCTGGGGTTCCCAAGCACACTTACTTGTTTGAGAGCTTGATTCTCAGGGCATCTTGCAAGGCTTTGAGGCCAAACTTGGCTGAGATATCAAGCCAGCTGTGAGCTTCACTTTGGTTCCTGCTATGGATGCTTAGTAGTTAGCCCATCTGTCTGGTGATATAGGTTGGATTTTGAATGATATCGTCATTAATGCTTTGTGTGCTTTGGGCACAAGGTTAACAAATCTATACTGGCTAAACCTTTAGTTTCTTCTGTCTTTAAAAGCACGTTTCTTTAAATGCAAACAGGTATTCCCCACATTCAGGATTAGGCAAGGCAATTATCTTCCTAACGATAAACAATGTCTGCTGAGAAACTGGAGTCCTCACCTCCTCCCTCCCACCTGGGGTGGATGGATGCCCCATCCCTGGATGCATTCAAGGCTAGGCTGGATGTGGCTCTGGGCAGCCTGGTCTGCTGGTTGGCGACCCTGCCCATGGCAGGGGGGTTGAAACTCAATGCTCATTGTGGTTCTTTTCAATCCAGGCCATTCTATGATAAAGAGATGCAGAGGCAGAAAAGACCAGAAGAACTTGGGAGGACCCTATGCATAAAGAGAAGCAGGCAGAGTTTGTCCAGAGACACGGGGAAATAAACCAGGTCAGCTGGAGTCACCTGCTAACCTCTCTCCCTTGCAGCTACTCCATTGAATCAGGAATCCAGAGCATTTCTATAGCAAAGTCCTCTGGCTTAGGGCTGACGGTCAGCGGCGGAGCCAACAGGCCTGATGGTCCCATGGTTTACATCCAAGAACTTACACCAGATGGTGACTGCTACAAGGTAAGTCGATGTAGAAACCGTCAGTTCCTTTGAATGGTAACTTCTAGAAGTTGAAGCTGTTCAGAAGCAGAGGGATGAATAATGCATTGCACGGACTAATGGAAGATTAGGGATTGCAGGAGAAGGTGTTGGGCAGACGGACATTCTTTTCCTGTACTCTTTGTTTAGGATGGTCGGCTCCGACCCGGTGACCAACTCATTGCTATCAACAGAGACTCTTTGGTGGGCAGCACACTGGAAGAGGCCAGAAAAATTATCGCAAAAGCCAAATTCAGGTAGGCACGTAGAACATCTTCTGTCATCATTACAGTTGAACAGTCCTGGGGAGAAACCCTTCACGTCCTGCCAAGGTTCGGCTTCGGGAAGCAGGAGGCTCTTTTTGTTTGAGTGTCACTTCAAGGTGGCCGTGATACAAAGAAATGGTGACAGCCTGGACCACCTCAAAGTGCAACACAGCCCTTCCTAATGCTCTGTCCTTGTGAATATCCCCCATCGCTGCCCAACAGGGGCCCACTTTAGAACCTAGGCCCAAACAAGCAACCCGGCTGGTGGAGATCCTCCTACACTGCTGTGGGTTCTGTTGGCTTAAGTGAGATTGCCCTGGAGAAAGAACCACAGGCATGAAAGTTTTACAAATGTCAGCCGTATTTTATTCATTCTTAAAGCATTCTCTACTTGTCGTTCGTTTCAGACATGAGGGAAACACAGAAGTGGCCTTTATTCCTGGAAGGGGACGGTTACATCCCGGGCTGTCGGCTCATAACAACATCCCATCGCCACCACCCAAGGCTGTGGGAAATGGGCTGAGCTCCTGCAGACTGAAGGTCCACGTGAGGTCCCCAGAGGTAGGCTGAAAACTCAGGTCTGAGGCCACAGTCCTGTGGTCTTCCTTTGACCACAAAGCCCCTTTTTTAGGGACCTTACAGTACTCTTTCTGGACTGTGAACAGCCTGTAGCGTCGGTGTATACGGCTCTGTTTTGCAGTCGGGCGTTTTAAAGCTGAGATATTGTGTCTTCTGTCTTGGGTTTGGGGCAAATGACAGGAGCTCTGTCTCCAGAGCCTCCATCCAGACCTGTTCCAGGAGTCTCAGGTTTAAAAAACAGCACTGCCTGGATAGCAACCTGCATCTCATTCCCCAGCCGCCATAGGGCTGGAAGGGATTACGAGAGTCGGTTTGATCTCGTTTCCTACCTAAGGCAGGAGCAGCTCTTTGTTCTCAAAGACCTCTGATGAGGACGAACCTGTAGCATTCCTAAGCAGCCCATGTCTGCTCCTTGCCAGCCTAATGATAAGACAGGCTCGCGCTTCCTTGCTCTACACTGTGTTTGCAGAGGCGAGGGCTGGAACTGTGCACGGTGATACAGGATTTAACCATGCAACCCCCACGATAATTTAGGCCTGTGGCTGGGCTGTGTGCACTTAGCATTCCTTTCCTGGATTGTTGCAATGCCTGGCGTATCGCCCGCCCTTTTCCACCTCAAATGCCATAAGGAAAGGATGGATGGCGTTTCCTTTTGTATGAGCATCATTCCCAAAAGGTTCTCCTTTCCGGACCCTGTGGAGACGCAGACTTGCAGGAATGCCAAGCACATGTTGCCTTTGGCTGTGCCAGGCTGCAGACGTGCTTGTGAAAGTCAGCCTTAGCCTATATATACACAGCTGAGTAGTACGGCGAGATGCTTTATCATCCGGCTTGTGTAATTCTGTGTATGTGAAAACAAACCGCTGGCTGGAATTAAATTTCTCCTTTCCTCACTTTGTTGCTAAAAGATAGAACTCCTAATGAACTCAGCTCAGCTGGGCTGTAGCTCCTTCGCCTTCATCCTCAGGCTTCAGCCCATGAGCTGGTACACTGGGAAGGATGGGCACACATCTCTGCTTCCTGCCACGCTCATTCTGAGTTATATTTGGGGTGACCATGAATGAGGACATCAGTGGTGTTCTGAGCACAGAGGCTTAAGGAGAACCCCTATGGAGAAAGCTCAGGAAGCCAAACCCATCCTCAGCCCTCAGTTGCAGTTAGAGCAATGATGGACTGGCATCTTCTGTGTGCAGATACTTTGGGATGGCTCAGGGACAGCTGGGTTGCTCTCTCCTGAGCTCCTCTGCTCTGTGTTGACACCCCCAGGTTAAGCTCAGCGATTTTCTATCCCTTCTTTGTCTTCCTTTTCTAGAGTAGACACGAAAACCATTTTCCTGTGCCTTCTTTGTCACCGGATATCTGCCCACCAGAGCTCACTGTCTCAGGTAATAGCCCTGCTCCTCGTTGGGTCTGCGTTGGCCACAAGCACAGCTGTGGCTCCTCGGTGCTGAGGACAATGAGATTCATTTCCAGCAGCATTTATATTACTGTAGTGGAATCTGACATTGTGATTATGACACCCATCCCAGTAGGAGAGAGGGAAGGCGGTGTACCCAGTAGGTAGCTGTTATGCCCATGTTGATTTGTCCATAGTAGCAAAAGTCTTTACTGAGAGGTTTGGAAGAGTGCTGTCTCCTACTGGCAATAGGTGACAGTGCTTGTCCCATGGGTTTGCTTGCCCAGGTGCAAAGATCCTTGCAAGCAGCATTCCCTTCTGATGGGAATGAACGAAGAGTTGTCCCATGGAGACACAGCACAGCAAAAAGGCGAGTTCCTAACAGCTGTACTGCATGTGGCAGTCCCAGGCATTGTGCAGGCATGAAGATTGCTCTCAGGTGTTCAAATCAGAGATGCTTCTAGATGAGGTTGTCAGGTTTCTCTCTATGTCCAAGCTTTATTTTTGCTTGTTTTGTCATCTTCCCCATGCTCTGAGCCCACTGTGAGCTGGTAACCTGGTGGGACAGCCCCATGTTGTCCCCAGGGGGTTGGCAGTGGGAGGCTGAGCTCAGATCCCAGTGCAGCTTCACCTTTCCATAAAGGAATCACAGGAAACCTCAATGACACCCATGATCCGGGGCCTGGGGAGATTGCTTTCAGCAAGATCCCATATATCCTGTGTTACAGTGGTTACTTCTGCCTGGAAAGGTGGGCTTTGGTACCATGGCGGTGAGTCCCCAGCAGGCACAGCCTTGGTTTCAGGGATGCTTTTGTGTGGCCACAACCAGCAGGCATTGCTCCTGGTGATGGGGAGCCAACCCCCCCCTCCTAAGGCCATGGAGGCAATCCAGCAAAATAGCGATGACCTAATGGCTTCCTGCCTTAGCTGGGGGATTTTATTGCACACGTTCGCTTCATGCTGAGTGTTGGGAAGGCTTTGTGTTGGTGTTGTCACCCATGAAAGCAGACAAGTGGCTTTGAAAGAGCAGCACGCCATGCTCAGAGCCCAGGCCAGGGCTGCCTTGGAGGTAGGAGCCCAGCAGACACCCTGGATATCCGCATGTCCGGAGCTGACAGCAGAGCTAATCCTGATTAGCCATGCTTGGAGGTAACAGCTCTGCCCTTGAACTTGAGGAGTGAAGTGCCGGTGGCCAATCCAGCAGCCCCATGTGTTACCTCTTCCTGCTTCCCAGCTACTGCCATCAGCAGAGCAGATGAATCCTGGGATTAGGATGAGGCGTGTGTCTGTCGGGCACCACTGAAGGGCTGGGGCAGAGATAGGAGGCAAGGCTGCAAAGCAGATCTCAGGCAGGAAAAAGGAATTGGTCCTTGGGAGAATGCTGTGCTGCTGGCACGATGAGGGATTGCCATGCTGTAGGGTGAGCAGAGCCACCCTGAGCTTCTCCCAGGGGATGCCATGGTTCGCTATGGACATGGATTAATTGTGGGGCTTCCCCCAGGGCTGAAGGAGCACAAGTGCCATGGCAGTGTTATCTATGCCCTGCACCACCACTGACCTCTGGGAACAGCGCCTGCAGGGAGCAGCCAGCTGTCAGCAAAGGGTTCTCTCCATCTTCACATAGCTCCCACCTGCACACCGCTGCCCTTTCTCCTCTCACAGGAGCATTTCAGCTGCAGTGCATGCAGCTCCCACCCCAAAAGCCTGCCTGGGCAGCCTGGGAAAGGAGCCCAGGGCTTTTTGTAGCCCTGGGGAGGGAAGAAGTCTTGCATAGTTATTTTTCCACATTGCTTTATCTCATGGGAGCTGTGAAAAGCCAAGGCCTCCCGTCATGCAACTTTGCTCCTTGGCTTTCAGTTTTGCTTAATCAATTAGATTTATTTCTTCTTTTCAACATATCACAATTACAGACCCCCAGGAATCCGAAAACTTAGGGCTGGAAAGTTCCTCGTTGGCATTTTGGCAGCCTGGGGTCCTCAGGTGGAACATCCCATTTTAAACCACCAGGAAGCCCCACATTCAGTACGTGTTTGCCACCCCCCCTCAGCACCTGGGACCAGATTTAACAAATCCTGCTCTTCAGCTGTGTTCTGCTGCATGCACATTCTACTTCATGTAACCTGAGTGTTGCTTTGCAGGCACTTCCTTCCTCTTCCCAAGGCCTCTCCCATTAACGTTTCCCCCTGGTGTTTCAGCACCCTGCTCTACCCCCAGCCTGAGAGCAGCCACGGGCTCCAAACCCAAAGTAGCACTGGATCCCCACATTCGCCTCAAGGATGGCAAGCTGGAGCTGGTGAGTGCGTGGTCCCAAAGTGGCATCTCTTCCCCATCCTCCTGGGGTGCTCTGTGCAGAAAATCACCCGCGGATGCGCCACCAGCCCCTCCCTGTGCTGAATACCAATTAAGGGTGGGTAAGTGGGTGCTCTGTATGCAGCCTGGGATGCTGCTGCAGGAATCTGGCCCTGAGCTGAGAGCAGACCCAGCAAAACCTGGTGCTGAGCTGGGAGCGGGTTGAGAGCTTTTCATTTTGCACCAGTATTGCATTTGGGCATGGGAGGGCTGCACCAGGGGTGAGCATCGAGGTCAGTGTGCCATTTGCTTTCCAAAGGGATTAAAAATTGCAAAACTGAATAGGAACGGTCAGAGGGAATCAGCCTGGCTGTTTGCACACAATAAAGCTACTGTGGCTGACCAGTGCACTGATCAGCACTCACCATCCTGTACCAAGCAGGGGCTGCTGCAGCCTTCGTCCCCTCTTTACCCAGGGACAGTAACAGCTCAGGAGCGCAGTGCTTGGAGCGCTGATTTCCATGGTGGCATTACGCTGCTCACCCGCTGCAATTAATTAATCTGATCGTTGCTGAAGAGCCTGGAAGAGCCCCGCATCTCCACTCTTCGGCTGAGTTTGCTGGAGGTCGTGTCCAGCTTTAGGAGCTCCAAAGGGAGAGCGGGGTGTGGTGAGCATCCCAGCCCTGTGCCAAGAGGCACTGGAAGAGCCTTGGCTCCTCTTGGCCACCTCCCAGTGCT
This sequence comes from Bambusicola thoracicus, assembly GCA_002909625.1. Classification (NCBI taxonomy): domain Eukaryota; kingdom Metazoa; phylum Chordata; class Aves; order Galliformes; family Phasianidae; genus Bambusicola; species Bambusicola thoracicus. The sequence goes on from PPHD01014160.1 coordinate 14,008, forward strand.
GCAGGCAGCCCCAAAGCCCCCAGCAATGCCTTCCCTCGGCTGCACAGTGGGGGTCGTGCTCCCTGCTCTGGTTTTGGGGTGCGTGTGCCTCTTCCTGTCTCCGGGCACTGCTGGTTTAGGGGCAATGCGGGAGCGCTCAGCCCGGGCGCAGTGCGGGGCTCCGGCGGCCATCTGCTGCCACCGCCCGGCAGCGCGGGGCTCGGCTCCTGCCCGCATGCGGGCTGCTCCGATCTCCTAAACCCGCAGTTCTCCTCCTCTCTTTTCATCTCTCCTAGCCCCTATTCTTTCCTCTGCCCTCTATCTTCTGCCCTGTCCCCTCTCCCATCCCATCCTCCGTCCTATACCTTACACTCTGTTCTGTCCTGTTCTATGCTCTATCCCTTCCTATCCTCTATCCTATCCCCTCTTCTCTCTCCCATCCCATTCCATCCCATCCTCTATCCTATCCCTTAACCTCTGTCCTCTATTCTGTTCTATCCTACCCTCTACCCCTACCCTCTATCCTACCCTCCAACTCCATCCTCTCTCCCACCCCAACCCATCCCATTCTATCCCATCCCATCCTCTATTCTGTCCTTTATCCTCAATCCTCTCTTCTATCCTATTGTATCCTCTATCCCTTCCTATCCTCTCCCTATCCTCTCTTCTCCCCTATCCTCTGCTCACCCCTTTCCTCTCTTCTCCCTATCCTCTCCCCTATCCCCTTTCCTCTATCCCATCCTATCCTCTATCCTACCCCCTCTTCTCCAAGATAGGGATTTAGTATTGCCCCTGCCTTGCCTGTAAACCAGCTTCTCTGCAATGTGAGGAGCTCGGGCGCTTGGCATTCCCTTCCAGAACCCATCACTGGGAGGGGTGGCTGCTGTAGCTCTGGTAGGGGTTCACACTGTGCACACCAGGACACGGTGGGGGCGCTCATGTGGAGCGTGGGACCCTTAAGCAGAAGACAAAGGTACAGCTTTAACCTCCATCCCAGCTCATACCCAGCTTCTCTGTTGAGCTGGAATTTGTCTTTTAAAGCCTTTTAGTCGTTGCCTCTGGCACCAAAGTGGTGTTTGCACAGGTTTAGCCACCTCTGTGCAGTGCCCAGGGGTTGGGTTGATAAATATCTGCAGGAGCATCCTCATAATGAGAGCAGTAGGTGCAGTGAAGAGGGAAAGTATTTGAATGTCTCCCGTTGCCTCAGGAAATACTCTGTGAATAGTTTTTATGCTCTCAATCCCAAGTACGGTTTGTGCTGCAAGAGAAAGAGCTCCAAGCATTTAATAAAGCTCCTGCCCATTTAATAGCTGCAAATCTGTTTGCCATCTGCATAACGTGTTCTTGGAGAGCCGTGAACGTATCTCCTGGAACAGGCACTGCTGTACAGCTGTAGGAAAGGAGAGACTGGAAATCCAGCCCAACCCTGCTCCAGCAGCACCCGATGCCTGGAGCCACTTCCAGGAGAAACCCAGCACTGTGCTCTCCCAGCACCTGCTTCAAAGCATTCCTCCCGTTTGGTATTTCTCTGTTAAGTGCTTGTTGTTCCTGCGGCAGGTTCTGCAGTACCTCGGCCTGGAGGTGACCGAGGAGAAGAAGAGGCAGCTGCGGCAGAGCCTGACCACGGACTCGCAGGGGACAGTGGCCTATGGAGGTGAGCAGGCAGCTCCCCATGGGCTCTCAGCATCTGTGCTGCCTCGGTGTGATGGCTGAGAGAGGAGAGAGCTGCTGGAAGGCAGCGGGCTGAGCAGAAACACTCAGTTGGGCCCTGATGTAGCCTGAAAGCAGTTATAGTAAGTAGCAGATATGAAGGGTGCCTCCTCCCCACTGCACCTGACTGCAGACCAAACCTTGGTGTTCACACCCATCAGTACGATGCCCCTCCAAAGTACTGAAGCCATCGATTTGAAATGCATTGCTTAGGCCAGAGGAGCACCAGCAGGCAGGTGGGCGATGTGGGGCAGGGAAATGCTGCTTTGGGTTCAAATGTTTACAACTCTGAGAACCACAGTGTTCTAATACATGATCCCAAGTTATATGTATATATATATTTAGGATATGTATCTTTATAAGCATCTCTAAACCCACTGTTGGCAGCCAATGGGTTTCCCCAAGCTCTTGCATCTCTCTCCTGCCTTTTTCCCTCAGATCTCCTCCAAGCTCTCAGGGATGTGATGCAGGACGAGCTGGATGAGGCTGGCCTGGACTCCAGCTCTGTGCTCTTCACCCAGCACGAGGTGGCCAGCCTGCTGGACACGTCGGCGTTCCACTCCCCGGTCAGTGCGTGTCCTTCAGCCCTGCTCCTGAGGAGCTGATGTTGTGGGGCTGTGCAGGGGTGGGTGTGGAAGGTTAAGGTTGGCTATTAGGAATTAATTCTTGGCCTAGAAGGTAGTGAGGTGCTGGCACTGTTGCCCAGAGAGCTGTGGATGCCCCATTCCTAGAGGGGCCCACAGCCATGGATGGGGCCCTGAGCAGCCTGATCTATGGGAGGTGGTGTCCCCGTGGCAGGGATGGGGCTGGATGGGCTGTGAGGTCCTTTCCGACCCAAACCATACTGTAGTTCTTCAGCAAGGAAAAGAGGAGGCTCCGGGGAGATCTCAGTGTGGCCTTCCAGTACTTGAAAGGAGCATATCAACAGGAGAGGGAATGGCTGTTTATGAGGGTGTATAGTGATAGGACAAGGGGGAATGGTCTTAAACTGAGATAGGGGAGGTTTAGGTTGGATATTAGGAGGAAGTTTTTCCCCCAGAGGGTGGTGAGGCACTGAACAGGTTGCCCAAGGAGGCTGTGGATGCCCCATCCCTGCAGGCATTCAAGGCCAGGCTGGATGTGGCTCTGGGCAGCCTGGGCTGCTGGTTGGCGACCCTGCACATAGCAGGGGGTTGGAACTGGATG
>PPHD01014161.1:0-16880 GCA_002909625.1 Bambusicola thoracicus
ATGATTATTATTTTTGCAATACTGCTATATTTTTGTTGTCATGTTATGGGAGGAAGTCAAGTGATTTAATAAAGTTCTCATGCTGATTTTGTCCAGAATATAGAGAGAAGATCAAGTCTACAAAACTGAGTATGTTAACTAATGTCTGGAATCAAAATCCAATAGATACCAAGTACTACTTGGTATGTATCCACTTCTGTGGATTAAAAGTCACCATGTCAGAATTAATGAGAGGATGATTTTCACTATGTTTACTTTGGGCTCTTTCACTGGACTTTTACTGGGCTCCCTAGACGTCCTGTGTTGGCTGGTCTTTGTCAGAGACAAAACTGTAGAGCCAGACGGATCTCTGTTATGTCCTGTTGAAGTTCTTAAATTCTTTGAATTCTCTTTTCCAGGTGCCTCCTACTAAGATGATCTTCAACAGAAACCAATTAAGCATGAGTAAGTGTCAACCATCAGTTGTGCTATCAAAGCACATAATACCACACATCAGCTGTGCCAATCAAGACATGTCCAACTGTGATTTTGTGAGGCTGTGAGAAAAGGAATGTGGTGTACTGGGGTTGTCAACCTGTTCTGATGCTGATGACTCTTTTACTATATGTCATACATTTGTTTTCTCAAGCATAGTCATTATAATAGGAAAAGTGACTTAACAGGTACAACAGTTATGTATATAATCAGAGAAAGAGTCAGTTGGGATCTTCACTCAAAATCTTTTCCGCAATGGAAACCATTTGGGCTTGTTTAATTTTGTAAAGTTATTTTATATCCTTTACTTTATTCTCTGCTTTCAGAAGGAGATGGGAAAGTAAATAGTATGTCTTGAACATGGAAAAAATATTTCTGATGATAGTAAACAGCAAGTTGGTTATAAGCGTTTTGTTTGTTTGTTTGCTGGTTTGAGGGTAGAGCAGTGGAGCAGACATTTATTTAATCATTCATTTTAATATGCACTTTTTACTATTTGGCATTTACAATTAGCTCACATGCATATTACCTATCAGGTGTAGACTAAAGGCAAGTAAGGGTAAACACTTTCAATTCTAAGTGTCAAAATCAGACAGCTCGCTGTGATGCCAGTTTTGCAATTTACCCCAGTCATGCCTCAATAAGGAGATGCTCATATTGAGATTATTCATGTTTTACGTTTTGAAGATTTTTTTTTTTACTGAAGTGATTTAAGAAACAATGTATCTATTAGTATTTTCAGATAATTGAATCCTCAAAGTACTTAGTTTCATATTATTTTCAATGACCTTTAAAAGACAGGTGTTACCCTATTATAATTTCTGCAGTTTGCATATTTGCTGTTGCAATACTGGCCTTTCTATTATTATTATGTATTAAGTGTTGTTATGAATGACCTCACTGCAATCACTTACTTTAGTATTTCAGTACTTCGAACCCCAAAACGTGACTTCAGACATCCAAAACATTACTTCCCTGTAATGAAAGCCTGACCACTGATTTCACTTTTACTATCCAAAATTCAAACATCTTCATGATTTTAGAAATTATCAGAACTCTTTTCATCAGCCTTGACACTTTCAAGTTGACAGTGTATCATCAACGTTTTTTGGGGAAATTGGGTTTTTAACATGATTCAGAAGCCTGGTAAGAAAAAAACACGTCTTCTAATTTTTTTTTTCCAGAATGGTCTGTTCTGTATAGCATTTGAATACAGTAGCTGCTGAGAGTCTTGGACTACTATTGACATGTTTAGGAAATAAACTGACAGTATAAATATGCTTTCAATAAGTCTGAGCTACATATAAAGTCAGTAGGAATAGAACTTTTTCTGTTTAAATGCAATTTTGTACATCTGAGGTACATAATCAGTTTTATTTATTTATTTATTTAAAGGAAACCATACAAAGAAACAGACATTTCTGAGATGTGATACATCTGACTGAAGTAAACACACATCTGAAACAGATCAGATGTGCTGTGTCTGTTCCAATCCATTGGCTCCCTAAAAGGAATGGCTGTTGACTGGTTCTGATATAAATTTCTGCACTGCAGAAATAATCTCATCAGTGTAATCCATCTTGCAATGAGGACATCTGTATTTCTGTGTATGTATCAGAGGTCTGCTTTGCCATATTACAGTGAAGTTGAATGTTTAGGGACAGGGAAAATCTTGCGTTAGTATAATACATAGATAAAAGTCAAGACTTTCTGAACATTCCCTTTTTTTAAGCTTGAAGAAGAAACAGCAAACTTTGGGCTAAAGATAAACTGCTGTGACAACTTAATTCTGTAAATGAATTAGACAATTCAAGAGAAGAAAAAAAAAGGTGATTACTGAAAGCTGACAATGTGCTGCCTGCAGAGGAAAACATAAAAGCAAACAATCATGCCTGCCAATTTAGCCTGGAGGGAACACTCGCATTTTTCTCTGACCCCAAATCTAAGTAGCAGTTGAACTTTGAGCATAGCAGCAACCTACATCAACCAGCTGTTTTGAATTCCACATGGGATTTTGCTGTCCTGCCACCTTTATGTAGCCTGAAAGATGTGAGGATCTTCCTCCAGCAGCCATTCGGCAAATTTTCTACTCTGCTGCAAGGATGCCCAAATGCTGGAGGTGTGCAAATTTTTCATTCATACCCACCCAAAAGAGAGAAAATGAATTAACTTTGCTCAGCAAACAGACAGCAAATCTACTACTAACCCGGAACATCATTTCGAGGGTGAGAGTGAGTTACAGAATAACACTTTTTGGCTGCTGCTTACCAAAGAAAGAGGAAATCCTGAGTGGCACTTTCCTGACAGCTGATCTCTGGCAAGCTGTCAGGTGCAAACTGTGTGGAGTGCTTCCTTGGCATGTTAAAGGATCCTAAACACAGTTCAATGAGCCTTTTGAAGTACACTGCTCTGCAAAAGCTTGACCTGCAGGGCAGCCTCCTATTGACTAGTCTGATGTGTACTAATTGTGTACCAAAAATATTAAATTATCAAGGCAATCATCTTCCATTTGCTTTTTCTTCTACTCTCTCTCTGTTTTCTAATTTGCTTGAATCATGCACTCAGGAAGAATTTTTAGACTGGGAAGCTTGTTAGCTAAAATATACTTCTCCATTCACTTGATTTCATCTGCCAAGAGCCTCAAGCAAAAGTGCAAGTAAGGACAGATAAAAGGATAGTAATTAGAGCATATCAAGATTTTTTTTTTCATAAAAATAATTTATTTGATAATGAATGTGTATATATTGCTACTTGTCTTTAATATGGGAAATCAGACAGGCATGGTTTCATGACTGTTGACCTCAGGTGTACAAAGACATAATTCTTCTTGGTACACAGATCCCCAAGAAATTGATGGAACAATTTTACTGTTGACTGTTCTTCAGACTGTCGTCCTACAGAGAGACATGAGCTCCTGTGCACTTTAAACAGCAGTTAGAAATTTGGGGCCTTTTACAGCTATAGCAATGGGCTTCCCAGGGAGGTGGAGGAGTATCATTGTGAAGTTTCTAGTGACTTTCATCATTTTGTTATCTTTCCTTATTTTATGCCAGCTGGACACCAGACATTAAACAAATAAAAATTAAAATTAAAATTAAAATTAAAATTAAATATTGTGGAACAAGGACATCGGATTTAAGAAAAGCAAATTCACAGCCATTAAAATATACCAGGAAAGACAAAGGATGTAAAATTAAATTGCACGTCTGTGTATAGATCTCCTCATACTCATTGATCTACTGTCTCTATTCCTAAGAGGAAAGAGTAACGATACAATATCATGTTTTGTATTTTAAGATAAGTGTAAGAAAGAGAACGAGAGTCAGAAAGAATAATTCTACTGATACTATGGTGATTTTGTTCTTCTCATATTTGATGAGACACGTGAAGTGGGCAGAAATTGGAATACAAGAAACACGAAGGCTTTCCATAGAAACACAGGAAGCTGCCTGAATTGGAATAGTCTTGTTTCAGAAAAATGGCATGATGTTCTTCGCCTTCATTTAGGGCTTTTTCAACTATGCAGCTATCTGACAGAAAAGCAATGTGTCATTCTGAGAACAGGCCAGGAAATTTCTATAGTGTTGGTCAGAAGTTATTAGTACAAATGTCAGAGTGGCCAACCATTTACTTCTAAGTAACACAAATACATATTTTGCTATAATAAGAATAGTGAAACCACCAGATTCATGTGCTTGGGACTGGGTATGTCACTGATCAAATAAATCTCTGATTTTGATTCCTCTGCTCAAGAAGGACGTTATAAAACTGAAGAGGGCTCAAAAGGTTAACAGGATGATCAAGGGCCTAGAACTTAAGTCTGATGAGAAGTGAAAGGAATGATTTTAATTGAGCCCTCAGATACTGGAAGGTTAATTCAAGAGACAATGGAGCCAAATTCTCTTTTTAGTGGCAGAAAGTAAAACAAGGGATAATAACCACAAATTGTAACTTGGGATGTTTGGATGAGATACAAGAAAGAAACATCATTCCTTGATGATCTTTGAGGTCCCTTCCAACCTGAGTAATTCTATAATTCTATGATTCCCAGGAACAAGCATGGTGAGTCTTGCAGCAGGTCATCCGATGAGGCCATAAAAACTTCTTCTTAGGTGGCTTTCAAATTTTGGCTAAACATCACTTCAGCTTTTACCTAGTGCTGCTGATATTTTCATAACATGTGGAACTTTAGACTAGTCACCTCCACAGATTTACAGCTAGGAATCTCTATAGAAATAAGAAATGTTTTTTGCTTTTCACGTACTGCTGGAGTTAGCAATGCCAATTCAATGCTGAAAATCAGGAAGACATTCTGGGTATACAGCCTAATCTTATCATCTTTCTGTATGATCATTAGATAAATAACTGGGTGGTCTAATATCTAAGAAAAATAAACGTGTAATCATGTCAGCCCGACAAAAGTTTAAAGCCGTCTTTTTTCTGCTCCCCCTTCCATCATAAAATGTCCTTTAGTGGAATTACATTGTACATCTGAAAATCCGCAGTACACTTCAGGACACAGGAGGTTCAGTCAAGTTTCTGTTCTATCTGAATAACTAAAGTTGTCATTGTACCTGGAATTCTGGTTACCATTTCAGCAGACAATTATCTGGTTCAGTGAATCCTTGTTAGGTTAGACATCAGGAAAAAAATTTCAACCAACAAGAGTAGTTACCCCTGCACTGTGCGTTTGTGAGCATGAAATCTCCTTCTGCCCTCACTGCAGGTTTTAAGAATGGGCTAGTCGATCATATGTCAAGAGTGATTTAGATAAATTTTGACCCTGACTTAGGTCAGAAATATGGCAGAGATAGTCCTTTAAGTTCTCCTCCAGAGAGCTGCATTTATGAATCTAAATTTCTACTATTGGATTTCTACAATTTTCTATGAATATTAAACTGCTGTCTACGTCCAAGGTATAGTAAGAGAAAAACTGACAACCTTGGAGTGTGTTTCAGTCCATCCTAAAAAGAGGTGAGCATTTTACTAGAGGAAGTGGGGAGAGGGTGAATAGATCTGAGAAAGATGCCCCAGAAAATTGATTTCTCATTTCGTCTTCTTAGGAAGAAGCTGTGAAGATGGATTGAATCACTGAGACAAGTTATTCGTTTTGCAGTCATTGACATTCTGGAGGCAACAAAGCCAAATGGTAACTAAGAAAATTTTGAATTTTTTTTGAAAAGTTTGAATTCTGAGAAAGCAGGGAAGGTGGGAGAACTACGTAGAAAAACAAACAAACAAACAAAAAACCTCAACCCACTTTTTGGCATTATCAACATTAGTAAATAGAAGGTTTATCAAAATTACATACTAGTTGGAACATCCCAGAAAGTGTTATGCTATGTAAGATAAGTCTTAACATTTACGAGGCATTTGACTGTAGATGTCCATAGTTATAATATACTTAAGGCAGCTGTTTACTCAAGAACTCTTCCTTTTGCTTTTTTTTTTTTTTTTTATTTTTTAAATCATTTGAGCATAGCAACAATAGCATAAGAAAAGGAGTAAGCAGTGTGTAATACGGACACATCTAGTTCCATGTCACGCAAACGGAAAGTCACATTTTGAAACTGTACAAAAAGGATATATATCAAATTAGGAAATGTGTAGGAAGGGAATTGTGCCATGTTATTAATGTTTCTGTAATGATTTTTATTCTCTTCAGCAATTGGATTGTAAGATTTATATTGGTCTAAAAAGGATAATATTCTCAATAGATTGTCTTTCCCGACAAACGGCATCACATAAAAAGAATCACATAATGTCCCAGTGCAGGCTAGGTTTTGCTATTTCTTGCAAAGCAGTTGAGGGTGTCTGTCTTTCACTAGTCGTGTCAGTCAGCAAAGGGAACACTTTCCTTGAGCTCAGAAGTGTTTTACAAAAGACTTGGTCAAAGAAATCCTTACCACATCAGTTAGCATAGATTCGATTTTGACAAGACACTGCAAAGCATTAACAGAATGTTACACTGTTAGTAATAATCTAATGTGCAAATAATTCCAGGCTGAAAGAGCTGGGGTTGTTCAGCCCGGAGAAAGCTTCAGGGAGACCTAACAGTGGCCTTCCAGTATCTGAAGGGGGGCTATAAGAAGGAAGGGGACAGACTCTCCAGGGTCTATTCTGAGAGAACAAAGGGAAATTGTTTCAAACTAAAGGAGGGGAGACTTAAATTGGAAATAATGAAAAAAGTTTTTATGATAAGGGTAGTGAAGATCTGGAACAAGTTGCCTAGAGAGGCGGTGGATGTCCCATCCCTGGAGACATTCAAGGCCAGGACGGATGAGGCTCTGAGCAACCTGACATAGCTGTAGGTGTCCCTGTTCATTGTAGGGGTGTTGGTGTAGGTGACCTGTAAGAGTTCTTTACAGCTCAATTCTATGATTCTGTGATTCTATGAAATCATAATGTAGGATGTAGCTGAAGAGTGGTGTAAAATTAATTGCAACTTGTGACGAACTGTAGAAGATTTGCAGAAATATTTGTAAATGTATAGTGTCCAACCAGATTCTATATATGCATCATGTGCTGTTATGCCCCAAATAAAACATCCTCCCTGAAAGTCAAAGCACCACTCTGTCTGATCGCATGTGCCTAGTTAGATCAACATGTCATCAGCATATGCCTTGGTCTGTGTTTGCTTTGTAATGATATGCTTCTCCACCTGGTTAGCTAGAAATAGTCAGAAAAGATGGGTTAACTAATAAATGGGTTTACCTCAGTATGTTAACTATGCGTAGGTGTTGACAGACTGAAAAGCAGTGATTCAAAGCAAGTAACATCACTAGAACACAAATTCTCATGGTCAAAGTTTATAATTGTATTAGATTGAGCTCCTGCGTAATGCTTTGGGGGGAAAAAAAGGAAAAGAAAATAAAAAGAAGCACTTTTCAATATAGATTTGCCCATACACAAGTCTTAAACCACTGCCTTTGGCAAGTTTCACTTGAAAATGAAGCTACACAATCCAAAATCCTCAGAAATCAATGAGTACTTCAAGGTGTTCGCAATACAAACTCCAGGTACCTTGCTTAGATCATGTCCTTTATTGGCAATAACCCATTGCATATAAAAAATCTATGAATAAACTTCTGATGAATGATGACTGAAACAGAAATCTTACTCACCAAGTATAGCTATCTAAATTTCACCATCTCATCTATAAGAAATGGTGTCATATTTTGTGTGTCATTAGTGCAGACATATAGGTACCTCTAGCAGCTGTACTTTTCATTTCCAATAATCAACTAACACTAACATAGAAGTGATGAGTTTCTTAAACAACAACAAAAAAAGGATAAAGATATTTCATAGAATGATAGAATCATTAAGGTTGGAAAAGACCTCTAAGATCGTCTAGTCCAGCTGCCCACCTATCACCACCATGCCCACTTAAACCATGTCCCTCAGTGTCACATTTGTTTCTTTCTAGAACACCTTCAGGGACGGCGACTCCACCATTTCCCTTGGTAGCCTGTTCCAGTGCATTACCACTCCTTCTGAGAAATACTTTTTCCTAACATCCAGTCTGAACCTTCACTGTCACAATTTAAGGACATATTATTAATAAGGAATAGAGGAACCCTGACTTTACCCTGAGTTTCAGTTACACCACCCTTACTGAGGACCAGGTGAAACTAGTAGAAGCTGAATGGGAATACGTGGGAGTATAAACATGTCATCTCTCTGTTAATTTCAGTCTCCTCATGCTCTGGGACTTGTAAACATGCCTGAAACAAATTCCCATCTTAGACACTAATCCCCGGCATTATTTTCCTTGTATTATCTTGTCTTTAGTGTAAAACTCAATCCTCAGTTTTTTCTCCCCACTTTGAGAATATCATTAATGCTAATTGTTAACTTGGCTGTGATTGCGTATTACTTAGTTTGATGCTAATGAATTTGAATAGTAATTTGTACTATATTGAATTAGCATCATATCTCAGAGACCATGGAGAATTGAACCCTAAAGCTTTCATCATCCATTTCTTCTCTTTATACCAGCCCAGCCTTGTAGATTTCTTGCTGCTTGTAAATAATTTAACAGTCTATTTACTGTCTTTTTTTTGAAGATAAGATCACTTTGGCTGGTGAGATCCCTGTAATATCTTATTATAGACTAAATATAAATTCATTGTTTCAAAATCAGAATGTGATAAGTTTGATGCTATTCTCTTGAATATATTGTGTGTTAATTATTACAATGATGCCAATTGTTACGATAAATGAAATTATTTGCAGAAAATGCATGATTGCCCCCAGAAGTCCTACTGTTGTACAGCATCAGAAGCATGTTCATTAAGGTCACAGTTTAGAAGAAAATGAGCCTTTTGCTTTCTAGATCATATACAAAAATTCAACACATCCCATATCCTCTGGGACAACTTAAGGAAAAATAAAATCAAAAGCATATGATGTAAGAATAAAATGTATGTAAATACTTTATCCCAACTTTTATGCAAGTATTGTTAATAACAAAACTCACATGCCTAGGTTGGAATTTTTAGAAGCAGACGGAAAATAATAAAGTCATTTGGCAATTACAGATTTAGTTGGAGAAGTAGACTGGTCAAAGATGAGAAAATATAGAAATTACTTTGCAGTTCAGAAATATTTTTCAAGGACATTCTCAATTTCAAATGTACTTTTGAAGTTGCCTGAAACAGAAACCCCTAGCAACAGCTTTCAGACTCCTAAGAAAGGGGAGTTCATTATCTGCAAATTTGTTCACAGGTTTGTAAGTGCTTTAATTGTCAGAAGGTCATATGTCTGAGCTCTGAAACAAACTGTATGTATTTCTCTTAACTTCTGCAAATTGAAAACACACAAAAATACTGTATTTCCAACTCCACCACTTCAGAACACTAAACACAAACAGTTTAATCACTTCTTTCATGCTAATGTGTAATTTTCAGGAATTTGTTGCTTTCCAAAAATGTATCAATAAATTCATTTGTTTCCTGGAATCTGGAAGTAATGTTTTTAGAGTAGTGAGACCCGTTCTGAAGGATTCTAAATGTAGTCTTACAGTCACATTTGAGATAAGCAGCTCCTCACTGCCTTTTCACTTAGGGACACGGGTATTTTACAGTCCTTCTTTCCTCAATGTGGTGTCAGAGCTATGTGGCATTTCAAGCACATACATTCTAGGTGTTATTCTGATATCCTTTATAACACAGAAACTAGAAAAAAAAACATTGAATACTTGTTTTGATGGCTGTAAATAAAATAATAGATCTTACTGAGAAGGCTAAAATTCTTGTTGAATCACAGATGTGTGTGCGATTGTGTCTATATGTTTATATGTGATTTATCTCTTGTTTAGAAGGTAAGGGATCCAATGAACAAATACTACATCCGTGCACATTCATTTATAATCATAAAACTCACTCTAGAATCTGTTTCTTATAATTGACATCAGCGTTAAAATTTCCACTTTTTTTCTTCATGGATGCAATTTGTCAGCACAATTTGCCTAATGTGATATTTAACCTGACATTCACTCTGCGTTCCCACACTGTGACTCCTGTACCTGATTCTTTGTTTTATGACCTTGAACAAGTCTAAACAATTCTCTGACAAGCTCATCACTGCTTCGTGATTGTTCCAACAGCAGTGGAAACAATCATTGAAAGAAAAGGCTAAATTAAATAAGTAATCTGCATGATGTTTTTCAAGCCTGAATTTTAATTTCAGACTCAAATTAGCACTTTTTTTTTATATAATTATCATAAAAAAAAAAATTGCATTTCTGAATTAAGTCATAGAATCCAAATGACCAGTGCATCTGTGGTGTAGTAGTACCCATTTTAACAGGCAACCTGTTCCAATGCATTACTACTCTTTCTGAGAATATTTTTTTTCCTAATATACAACCTGAACTACTTCTGTCACAACTTAAGGTCATTACTTCTTGTTCTATCGTTACCTTCAAGAAGAGACTGACACCCGCCTCACCCCAGTCTCCTTTCAGGCAGTTGTGGAGAGTGATACGGTGTCCCCTGAGCCTCCCCTTATGCAGACTAAACCATCCAGTTCCCTCAGCTGCTCCTCCGAAGACTTGTGTTCGAGACCCTTCACAGGTTCATTGCCCTTCTCATGACACACTCCAGGGCCTCAGTGTCTTTCTTGTAGTGAGGGGTTCAAAACTGAACATAGTATTCCAGGCGAGGCCTCACCAGTGCCAGTATAGAGGGGAAACATCTGCCATCAGGTGGATGTCCCCAGGCCATTCTTTCAGAGGAGAGTCTGGAAGCATGATGGGAGAGCTCAGTGAACAAAAGCATTAAAATTTTGAGTGATGTAGGTAGGTCAGATACTGGAACCACCCATAAGACAAAAAACAACTTGCAGTGCAGAAAACTCCTGATGAGAAAAGGGAGGTGGGAAAGAATACAAGTTCTTGAAGCTCTACTTCTGTTCCGCATAGAGTTTCAGACCATGTTTTTGTGGAAGGTTTGGCTAAGACTAAACTGTTGCATGGAGACAAGTTGAGATCCCTGTTCTCACTCATCTCAGTTATACCCCAATTCCCTCCCAGTCCATTCTGCACTATGGATTGAGTCTTTAAAGACGTGTGCCAGTGCTCTACTGTAGATTTATCTGAGTCATGTGTTCAATTTTTCAGTATGGTTCTTTTACACCTTCAAATATTTGCATCTTGTTCATTTATTTATTTATGGTTTTCTTTTATCTCTGTTTTGATTCAGTAAAAATGCATAATAGTATCACTCTGCCTCACTGGGCTATCATGAAGATTAGTAGGCTGAAGTGTGTGAGGACATACTTAATACATCATGAAGCATGTGCTAATAGCAGATTGGGGAATTAAACAGAAGTGTGGAGCACATCTGCTTTGCCCTGGTCTTCAATAGGCTATTTACTGTAATTTCTCAAGTTGGATTGCAGTATGGTGATAAATATAATCACTGAAGATGTTAGACAGCAAACAGCTATTAGTAATACAGAGATAATGTGTGGCATCAGTGAAAACACTTCTAAATTCACCCTCCGAAAAATACATTAGGTTATGAAAAAGGTCTTAAAAGACAGTAATTCAGCTTCCACAGAGTGTGAAACTCATTGAAGATGCTGAAGGGGAGATTAGCAAGTAACCTGATTAAAGTTTATAAGTATGTGTTAAGATTTCCTTCACTGTTAGGAGAAGTGGCTGCTGATAACTGATGGCTTGGTATGCTGCAGAAAGTAAGATCCAGTGGAGTAGTCAGATGAGAAAACAAGTACAAGACAACGTTAAGTAAGGCAAATTTGGATTATAAATAAAAAACAAATATTCAACAGGGAAAGTAATTAACCGCATGCAGAGATGCAATAACTCACTCACCTTTACATTAAGACCAAATCTTACTTAGAGAAATGCAGTTATGAACACACTCAGGAATAGAAATGAATGGAAGTGTTATGGATTATTTTATAGAGAAGAACAACTTGGTTTACAATGATCCTGTCTGGTTTGAAAATATAAACATGCTATTTAGAACACCATGAACCAGCTGAGGCTTGATTTCACCAGCATGACCATTTCTTATTGTTTATAGCACAAAACTAAGCAGAAGAGCTGTTCAGAGTCAGGGTCCCTTCCTGCCAGGCAAGCACCAAACCCATGACAGTATTCCTGCCATCGAGTAACACACCTTTTGAGTAACATCTTTAATCCTAAATGTCATTTTTCTGCTTCAGATCTCCAGCATATGATAGCACAAAGTTCTCTGATGCATTTTAGATCAAAACCAGAAATTAATCTTAGATGAATCTACATCTGCAGGCATATTTCTATGACTTGACTTTATATGCCTCTTGTCAAATACATTAGTTATGAAAGGGTATTTTCCATAAACCTTCCAGGAAAAAAAACAAATGTTTTGTTTATGGAAACAGCCTTGGGGTTAGAGTGGAAAAAATACTCCAATACTTTCTGTTTTCAATACATTTTTTAAAAGATTAAACAAAATAAAATATTGTAAAAGTATTAAAATGTTTATATGAAAGAGCATTTTTAAAATCAATAAAAATGACAAAGAAACCTTGTTAACACTACTTTGTATTCTTAATATTTTACAAGTATTTAGAAATCCAAACTGTGAAGAATTATTTGTTTCTTCATCATCCACATCTCAGTTGCCACCACAATATTAAGTCTGAGAAAAGATTTTTAAAAATGTAAAAAAGGTCTTCTATATCATGAGAAGAAGAATAAGGATTATCAAAATATACAAAAAAATTAAAAGAAAAAATAAAGGATATTTATGTGTAGCATTAAACAAATCCAAAATGAGAGGGTGGGATACACCTGTGGAAATGAGTCTTCCTTCAAAATCAAGGTCAGTCTTCCATCAGGGTCCAAGCGGCCTAAGCCAATAAACTGTGTCAGTTTCAACACCAAGGAAGTGTTGTGGCCTTCTGTTCCAGACTTGCAGACTGCCATTTAGACATGCATACACAACAGCTGTTTTTTGATGCAAAGATTAAACTCATGTTTCTCATTTTGGATGAATTCTTTTAAAGACTCTTCACACATATCACCTTCATGATAGGTGTGATATGTAAATACCAAATAAAAGACTCCTGCCTTTGCATTCATTTGTCACATACCCACACTCGATGATCCCTTCAATATGAAGTGAAAGAAAAGCACTAAGTATTAAAAATTCAAATTAAATGTATTTTCTACTGCTTTCCTCTGAGTTATGTGATCAGGCACAAAAGCACCACGTACCCTTAATTAACAAACTATAGCTAACAGCATCTCTAGATAAGTGTAGGACAATATTAAAACTGTTAAAAACATGGAGTTCAGATACATCAGTATGTTGCTAAGCCATATATCACTACTGAAGTGGATGATGGAGTGTTGCCTCTGTTCAATAGATGCCCAAGATTTCAGATGTTCACTCACGTTCTGTGGACATTATTATGATAGTAAATCATTTATCAACAACAACGAGAAAAACACTTTCAAGTGGACTTCAAGGCAATGCATTCACTAGCAAGAAGCAGCTCATAAATCAACTTAAAAATATTACTATTCCTTCGCAAGATAATTTCTTTTCCTGATGTATCCAGGGAACTTACTGACTTCCTCAGGCAGAGTTGCAAAAGAAATATTACACGCCGCTTTGTCAAACTGAGAGTATTTATATAAACAAGCTTCATGGGAGAGACTTGAAGTCAGACTGGTGATTTGTTTCTGATTAAAGATATTTGGATCACATAAGATATTCATCCAACTCAACATCCTATCCAGTAATGCTTGATACTTCAGACAGTGAGAGAATTCATATTTTAGATGATTGGTTTAAAAAGTGTAGTCTTAAGAGATGTAGATAGAACCCTAAAGGAATACTAACTGTGATTGTCTGAAATTCAGAAATCAGACAAGTTAGAAGCAAACTGAAAATAAGACCCACACCTTTTGGGTTTCGGTACTGCTTCTTTTCCATTAGATGGTGTTTTTTTTCTCTATCATGCTGTCACTGAAAATATTCCAACATGAGTCCCAATCTTTACTGCACTCTTGAACGCATATATACATTTTTGTTTCTACACTGAAGAGAGATTCTTGGAACTAAATAACTAGCAAGCCTCAAGGCTCTACGTAGGATATTGGTTGAAATAATCACTGAATAGAGAAAATCAAATACATGAAAACATGTCGCATAATATTCTTATCAGTTTCATTCACTAAGGGCAATGGTGTCTCATTAGTCTTTCAACCTTCACACGTACTATCAGAGACATGCCAGTTGATCCATAATTCCTGGACCTGGATGTGTGTACCTCATTCCAAAAGGTAATAAATTCAATCTGTCTGAGCCCTTTTTCAAGGAAAAAAATATTTCATATTTGCCATAGATTAAGAACTCACAAGCAGACGAACATCACAGAAGGACTGGCAAATAATTAGTTGCTTCCTCAGCATTTATCACAGCCTTTAAAATTCTTCAACGTAACAAGAAAATGTCTAAAGAATTCTAAAAATATCACATATTTAGCTTTCCAAAGGGCCTTTTGCAAGGTTACACCCAAAGGACTATTAGAAAAGTCATTATTATTACAAAAGCAATCCTGTCCAACTCCTTTGCTCAAAGCAGGGTCACATAGAGCAGGTTGCCTAGGACCATGTCCAGTCAGACTTTAAAGATCTGCAAGGATGAAGACTCAACAACCTCTGCAATTCATCACTTCACAGAGTAGGTACTTACATTTGTTTAGTGAAACTGATATAGGATTATGTTGACTAGATCTTCCTGAGATGGAGATTACTAATGACAATCTAAAGACAGTACTTAATCCCATTTTGGAAAATAAAATGTCAGATAGGACACTGATAAGCAGGAGTGGACTACTGAGTCATGTTCTAATGTAAATTGGTAGTGCAGCCTCTTTGAGATGAAACTTAGAGGTGACACAGTCAAGTTGAAAATGATTACTGTATAAAGACAGTAGAGGTGGACTGAAGTGGCAGGAATGAGTAGGGCAAAAGCACTTGGATAATATTAGTGATGGAAAAAACAGAATGTCACCAAAAAAAAAAAAAAAAAAAAAAAAAAAAACTGAATGTAGGAAAAAGAAACTAGTGGCTTAAAGGAGGAAGAAGTGGATTTATTTTCATCCCAGTCTGCAAAAAAAAAAGGCAGCAAAGTGAAGTAAGGATAATAATTTGTGATTTTTCTTCAGATTCTTCAAGACATTAAATTATTCCCACTCAACATGTGGTTCTACTGTGTTGCTTTTTGCTACAGTAACTCCCCAGGATCAGAAAACAGAAAGTTACCAGAACTACAAAAGGCACACAAATATAATTCCTAAAACAAACAGCTTGAGCTCATTAAAGGTACCAATTCTCAATTGCCTTAGCCACAAAGCTCAGGAGACGATATAATAGGTTGACATTTTACTACATTAGTTCACACTTTGGAACTGTTCTGAGTATATATATATAAATAAATATCTGTTCTGAATATGTATATATTATAATTAAATTCATTTACCAATAAACTTATTATTAACCAACAATGCACATTCTAGGCTTCTTTCACTATGTTTTTGTAGTTCTATTTTCTGCATCAGCATGGGTGATGTGCTTATTTCAAGCTATTTCTGTAAAAAAAATTCAGTATGAAATTAACTGACATCATGGCAAGTGTAATGGCTTGTAATTTTCCCTTTCCAGTTGTATATGGAGCAGCCTGGTCAAACTATTCAAGAGTTCTTAAAGTATCCTCCTTGCTTCCACTTCATTCTGCTATTTTTTCCCCTCTTCAGTTGTCTCTCATTCTATTGCATGTTGACCGTTTGATTTCTTTACCTCTGTGTGTCAGTGACATACACATTTCACGTGATGCAATAAAAACAAATCAGAAGCATCTATTGCTTGTGATGATTCAAGTGAAAAGACTCCCAAGATATCCCAGAGAAAGGGCATGAAGGAAAAGGAAAACTGTATTGCTGACTCTTTTCTCTTTGTTCTGCATGTTAGAGTGTAAGCAGGGCTTGGCTGGCAGAACATGCCAAAGAACAGAGCTGAATTTAGTCGCTACATTTCCCCATCCAAAATCAATGAGGATAATTAGCAGATGAAAGATCTGCTGGAAATGGGTAATTTTCCATGTCAGCAGGTAGATGGGGAATCAATGAGGTAGTCTCGTTCCTCTCATTTCAACAAATTTGTTTCCATTAAAGGATGTAACTCAGCTTGCCTAATGCAAAAAAATGTTTGTTTGTTTGTTTGTTTGTTTGAGATACTTGTGTCTATCTCCTATGTAAAACATAGTATAAAACAGCTGGAACCAAAAGGACAGATTCCTGAGTACAAACGTCCATATTTCCACTTATATTAAAGAATTTAACCCAAGATGCACTGCTTCCAGACACATCTAGCTGCCTATAATGGATACAGTATAGACAGCACAAATTGGAATATGTTTATTTTCATTCATCAGGATCTCCATCCAAGCTGGAAGTAGGAAAGCCTCACTCAGAATATACATTAATTAATCCCTTCCCTTGGAAAACTGTCACCTAAAACCACTGTAATCATCATCATCATGAGTTTGGACAAAGTGAGGAAAGGCATGACAGATCTGAGGAGCAGTCCTGTGCATATGTATCAGGAATTGCCACAAGATAAATATGTGGTTTATCTGGGCTTCGTCACCAGAGGGTGGTGGGCATGGTCCCAAGCTGTTTGAGTTCAAGAAGCATTTGGACAATGGTCTCAGAAATATGGTCTGGATTTTGGGTGGTCCTGTGTGGAGCTAGGAGATGGACTCAGTGATGCTTGTGGATCTCTTACAACATGGGATATTATTTGATTTACTAAGGAAACAGGGACAATCTCATCCTCTTCCCTCCTCAACCTGGCTTAGTCATGGCCTATAGGAGAATTT
>PPHD01014162.1:0-16880 GCA_002909625.1 Bambusicola thoracicus
ACGAGGGGAAATGGCCTCAAGTTGTGCCAGGGGAGGTTTAGGTTGGATATCAGGAAACACTTCTGTACAGAAAGGGCTGTTAAGCACTGGGATGGGCTGCCCAGGGAGGTGGTTGAGTCACCATCCCTGCATGTGTTTAACAACCGTTTGGATGTGGTGCTCAGGGCCATGACTGAGCGGAGGGCTGTTAGAGTTAGGGTAGGATGGTTGGGTTGGGGTTGGACTCAATGATCTTGAAGGTCTTTTCCAACCTGAGCAGTTCTATGATTCTATGATTCGGTATCATTTCAGACACTTGCATATCTGTTTTTTCACTACTACCTGAACTTCAGAGGGAGTGTTTCTGACAGCAGTTGCTTTGTGAGGGATTAGCATTGAAGGAATCCTAGACAATACGGCTTTTAATGTTTTGGTGACTTACTTTGTCAGATGAAAAAGGAGCTTTGGATCAGAAGCCTTTGAAGCCGCATGCTCCTCAAGTACCACCCAAGAAACCCATTCCTCCAAGCAAGTCGAACAGCTTACTGAGAGCGGGGATTCTGCAACTAAAACGTCCAGAAAAACCTGTTCTGCCATCGTCCGTATCCAAGTCAGTATGACTTTATTTGTGTTTAAAATCTATATTTTACATGGCAACGTGCCACAGGATGCAGAAGTTGTGATTATAGCAGTAATGTGGTATAAACAAATCTCTGGATGTTAAGAAAAGTGTTATTTTGTTGGGGAAAAAATGAGTCAAAATGTCAGTGTTTTGGCATTTCAGAGTGAAGTAGAAGACAAAGGAGAGGTCAGCACCATACTGTGCAGAAGGTGCTCAGAGTGGCTCATCTTCTCTTTGGGGAAGAAAGCTGTTAGTATAGAGACTGGAGGTTCTTCTCAGGTTTGTCTTGACTATTGTCAGTTGAGTCACTGGACATAACAGCAAGCAATCGCTCACTCTTAGTTTCAGTTCTCTGGAGTTTCTTTCTCATGAATTTGAAACAGTAATTCATAGAGTTCCAAGAACTTTGCATCATTTGCATCAGTACAATCCTTCTCCATCCCCACCACCTGCTGCAGTTCCCCCGTTTCTGCCTCCAGCCAAGTTTTTGCCAGGTTCTTACCTGTTAGTGCAGGTATGTTGTCACTTGACATCTTGGGATGTTTCCCAAGTGGAGGTTTTCTCATCTCTAACCATACTGGGTCATGATTAAGGATAGAAAAGGGAGTATGCATGCATTTAAAACAGAAGTTGTAGTAAACTGCAGTCCTCTAATAACCGTCAACATCACCTTTTAGGGATTTTTAAGTAGGTTAAATGTCTGAAATTTTAACGTTGCTCCAGGGAGATTAATGTGGTATTGCTTCCTCTAATGCAATGTAACTTCCAAATAAAAATCTGTAACAAGCCTTAATGAAAGGGAGATGTTGAGGTTTGCATGTGGTCCATCTATATCCTTTGCTTTTATACCAGGGCATAAATGGTGTTGAGAACTGCAAAGGGAAAGGATCACCTTTCTTTAATTCCTTGTCCAGGCATTCAAAGGATGCATAGCAGAAGAGCCATACGTGCAGGACACAGGTCCTGTATGCAGAAGGAAAGAACTTGTTCTTGGCAGCTTTCTTCTTTGCAGGAGAATTTTGGTGCGAGGGAATCATAGTGTTTGATTCTGAATATTTCAAGGGAGATTACTGAAGGTGCTATTCAGCTTGCTTGTTTCCTGTAGCACCGAGGTGTGATATTTTAGGTTTAAGTGCAAAAATATGCCTTGTAGTAAACACACTAAAAGTTTTGGATAATTTTCAAGGGGATTGTACATGTCTGACAACTCTGCAAGAGCTGGAACAGATGGACTGGCTTTTATCATAGTAGAATTGCTTCCTATTAGGCTTTGTTTTAAGCAAGGATTTAAAAAACAGTGAAATCTGATATATGTATGTTTTAATTCTTATTCTTAGCATGTTATAAACTATTGAATGTCATGAGCAGCTATTGTCACTTTTCTATTTACAGGTCTAATGGCGAAGTTGTTCACCTTAGACCAAAATCTGAAATTGAGCCAGTAGCAAAACCAAAGTTAGACTCCGAACAGTTACCAGCGAGACCAAAATCAGTAGAGGTAGATTCACTTGTGGTAAAGAGCTCTCGAGAATCAGGTAAGAAAATAAGTTCTTCTGGGTCTTCCTGCTTGGATTGTGGTGTTTTACAGCCTTAGAATGAGGTCTTGGATCTATTCCAAATGCCTCAGAGTGCAATTATGCCCATTCTGTTGACAATGTATATTTTTAAAGTAGTGCAGGCAGCTGACATAGCAAGCAAAGTGCAGGATTCATAGGGTATTTGGAGGCAGTGAAGCTCTGTTACAGCTATGATAGGAAGGGAGGAATGCAGGTAACAGCCTGTTCTTCCAGTTGGAAAGCATGGTTTTTTTGCTATCACTTTTATCTTGCATTTTGTTCGTTCTGCTCTTGCATTTCAGGGAACTTTTGCATTTCTATTAACTTGCTTATTTCCAGTTATGCCATTAACTTTTGCATTTTGTGGTTAAGTTGGCAGCTCCTGTGGGTTATGATTTTCTTCTTTTCCTCAGGTGTTACAATCCTGATATCTTTAATAACCAGAATGGCAACGCAGCAGCTGTCAGGCTAGGTGTTTGTGTATCATAGAATCACAGAATGGCCTGGGTTGAAGAGGACCACATTGACCATCTAGTTTCAACCCCCCTGCTATGTGCAGGGTCGCCAGCCACCAGACCAGGCTGTATATGAAAGCTCATTTCAGACAGATTTGAAAACAAAACAGAACACACAGTGATTTGCTCCTATTTGCTGATGTAGGATTTTTACAGGCCTGAAGAGAAATGTTAGATTTTGGTACCCAAATAGATGGGAAAAGTAAAAACAAAGCATCCAGTGGCTGCCAGAACGTGCTCTGGGATTTGCAGCTTGATTGGCTCTCTGCTCCTAATAATCTGAGATGTCTAAATCAGAACAGGTTAATCATTGTCTGGAATACTGGAGGGGATGTTAAAGGCTCTACCATGACTGACCTGCTGCTGCAGCTAACAGGGGTGCAGGCCGGAGACATTCAAAGCCAAAGGTGCTGCAGCACTGGCAAAGCAGGGAGCTGCTATTTGAGGAGAGTTTCCAGAGTCCCCTGTTGTGTCAGAGTGCCCCTGTTTAGAGTGATCTGCACCTGTTGGCATTGGTTATCCTACTTGTTTAACAAAGGATGAGTCCGAGCTTGTGCTAGCAGAATGTGAAGCACCACGTGCTCTGTATGCATGCTGCTGTGTGCACGCTCGTTGCAGCAGCTGCTGCTGTATGCTGCTCTGAGGACATCAGACCCTTTCATATTGTTTAATCTTACAAGAACTAAAAACCTGAAGCTTATTAGAACACTGAGGGTACCGTATGGCTGGGGTGGGCGCTTCTGGATGCTGTTGCAGACACCGACGTTACCGGCACTATTTTGTTTTGGAAGTGATGACTTTCCAATTTATTTAACCAATTGATTTAATTACGAGGTTCTGCTGCTTGGTTTGACCCTGAAGCCTGGAAGGTTCAGTCACTTCCAATTTACCTTTAATTGAGCTGAAGGTGTAGCTGTGAATGCAGTGTATGTACAGGGGGGTGTGGGAAAAACCCCCAAAAACCGCAGACAAAAAATGAGGCCATCATCAGATAAGGAAGGACAGACAGAAACATTGAGAAACATGGGTCAGGTTGGAATTCCTTCTCCTGAAGCTTCGTTGGAGAAGTTGCACAAGTGTTTCTCTGTTGGGTTGGAGCTGAAGCGCCGTCACAGAGCTGACGCTGTAACACGGTTTGCTGAACGTTTAAAGCGGTTCTGTTTCTTCTACAAATGTTTCTTTTTTCCTGCTTTGTAAAGTAATTTTTTGTTGGGAATCTTTTTCTAGACATTCCTCTCCTTGACTTTTCTTTCCAGATTTTGTTTCCTATCCTGTTTGCCATGTTTCCCTTCTTACGTGTCAGGATCTTACCCTACCCTTCTCCATTTTGGTAAGATAACAATCTATAAGGAAATCCGAATGCTTGATGCCATGCACGTAGCCTCTTCTTAACTTCATAAGCATAATTTTCAGTTGCAGTTATTTGGGTTTCAATTTAAAATGCTTTTTTTTTTTTTTTTCTGTTTATTTGAATGCTTCTTTTCCTGAGCTGTTCAATGAGAAGTTAAGGCTGCTCTTTGGTTAGGAACTTGTGCAGGAAAGCTAAAGACAAATGACTGCTGGTAAGCTGGGTGTAGGATTGACAGTGAAACGCGTGCGATGTTTGTAGCCCTTAGGGCTGTGGAGGTTGAATGGCATTACTTTCCCATACGCACAAATGACCGTGCAGTGTTTGGGCCCTGAATTCTCCACTGTTGGCTGTTTATTACTGTGAGTCCTGTAAGGCAGCTGTAGCAGAAGCTGCATATTGGGCGGATGATTAATTATAGCAAATACCTCATTATTGCTCAACTGCAAATTTAAATGTTTTAAAGCTAACCTCTGTCCCTCGAGTTCCTGGGCTGCAGTCTCTGCAATGTGAATGATGGGAGTCAGTGCTGTCACATTTTTCCACTCTGCAGATAATGTGAGGTCTTCTGAAATACCAGATACGTCTCACTTACACTGTGGGTTTTGCATCCCAGCGTGATGGGATGTATGAACCCCTTTGGCTTTGCTTCTTTTTGGGAAGGCTTTTTAATCAAGCTGATGGGACTACGTTAAAGCATTCACAGATTGTATCAAAGCCCCTCACCCAACTGTATCTCTTCCAGCTCCTGGCAGTTCTACAGCGTAGGGCTCCAGGTTAAGCCTGCAGAGGAGATGCTTCTAACAGTCTGCCCTGGCTAACTGTTAAAGGCTCGCTTATCCTTCCAGTGAAAAAGGGGTTCTCACTCAGCCTTAAAACAACTCCAGTCATAGTAATTCCATTTTCAGTTCTTCCTTAGATTTACTGCCAAATGGATTATTACTACTAAAGGAGATCATTTACAAATGGTTGAAATGGGAGGACGATGTCTGTGTGTATAGATTTTTCCTCTCTTCCTGTTACCTTTTCATAGAACACCTAACCCAACCCAGTCCTGCTTCACGTTAAGCTTACTCTGAAGTTTGAGCAAAGTCAGTAGGATGTGCTGCTAGGTGATTTTGGCTTGATTTCTAACAGGCAGGGTGCTTTATTGGCACGGGCTGTAAGAGAAATGCCTTAAGAGTCAGTTGTCCCTCACCCCTGCTCCTCCAGCCCCCTGCATTCATCACTCCTCTGTTTCTTCCTACTTTGGTGTTATTCCCTGCCTTTCTAAGAATTGCAGACATGGTTACACACAGTTACCCACGACCATCGTTAGGTTCTCTGCAATAGAATTAAATGGCAGCACAACGGGCTGGTAGCTGGTAGTGCCACAGACACTTCTATTTCAGAAGGCAACAGATGAAGTGGGAAGTCCAGATACATCTGGAAGACGTGAATATTTTAAGGACTTAAAAGATAACGAAACACAGTTTCATTCAGATGTTAAAACCAGCTAAACCATTCATTAGAAGGCTTAGATTCCTACAGCTGTAAATTAGCCTTGACACTGCAAGTAGAACTTTGTATTAATCAGATGATTTCACGTCAGCTGAACAGCAAAGTGCCGCGAATGGTCCAGCCCAGTATTCTTATGGCCTTTTTCTTGTTTGGCCTCTTGCTAAACTTGAGAATAGGTGAGCAAATAGGGCTGTCACAGCTTCTGCTGGATAGATCGGGATGCCACGGGAAAACACAAGGTTGCAAATCAAAACAGAAAACCCCCCAAAACTTGGAAGCACTTCTTCTGCTGCCCATCGTAACCACTGTGTGGCATTTTAGTTAAGCATTTAGAGTCCCTAGAACAAGCTTGCTTAATTTGTGCTGTAAAATCATGCCTTACATCAATGCTTAAACAAAAAGCCTGTCTCAATGGATACCTGTTGGCAGGTAAGGACTGACTGACTTTGTTGGAGACTCAATAAGAAGCCCAGTTGTTAACCAGGTGAATTACAAAGGATCCACATTTGTATAGTTATTCCTTATGGTCATATCCCCCTGTAGGATGTAAAGAATTTCCATTGATAAGGATTGTAAGGAGACGGGGAGGGAAAAAAGCAAGATTTTATGTAAGAGAGGTTATTGAGGGCTGAGGTGTGGAGAGTGAAAGATCTGTATGCCTTATTGAAGTATGAGACGAGGTTCTAAACCTCTTACAGACTTGGGGTCATATGGTTTCTGCAGGCAAAATACTGCATACAAGAAACTCCTCTGTACAGCAGTGTTTGCAGAACATGACCTTACAGAAAGGCTCATGTCTTACTGACACACTCACATGAATCTCCGCACCTACCGTATTGCTTTTATTTTGGACTCAGTTGCTAAATGTGAGTTTTTGTGCTTTGGTGCTTGGTAGGCAATAAGAAAGCAGGCTGCTTGCAAGGGTTGGAGGGCACGTCTCTCACAATGGTCGGCTTGTTTGTTATCTCAGAGAACGGTAAAAACTGCACTTTTCTCCAAACACACCAGCTCTATGTGGTACTGGGTTACTGCAGCACTACTTCAATTAGAACTTGAATTTAAGAGCAGATGAATCAATTCTTTTCAAGGGGGAAAATGTGACTTCTCTGATATGCCGAAGTGGTGTAGTTGTGTTACACAGCTCGTTGTTGGATGTGCTGAACATCTTTGAAGCAATAAGAAATCTGATTATTTGCGTGTTTCGTTTTTGTCTCGTGGAAAAATGATGTTAAAAAGGAGCGCAGCAAAACCTTCTGCTCTTGATGGCCGTCTGTTCTGTTATCCTTCTCTAGATCTGTTAAGCTTTGACGATGTAATAGCTACCTCAGATAACCTGTCGCACCCCACCGCCAGTCGGCCCAAGATGCCCGGCCGGAGGCTGCCCACGCGCTTCAACTGCGGGAGTGCTGTGAGTATCCTTTGCCCAAGGAGGCTGTGGATGCCCCATCCCTGGAGGGATTCGAGGCCAGGCTGGATGTGGCTCTGGGCAGCCTGGGCTGCTGGTTGGTGACCCTGCACGTAGCAGGGGGTTGGAACTAGGTGGTCACTGTGGTCCTTTTCCACCCAGGCCATCCTGTGATCATGGTGCATTTGTTCCAGAATTGAACTCAGATCTGCAGGGATCAGTCATACCAACTGTTTGCAAATGGAAGAGAGTGTACCTGAGAAAATCAGCACAGCTGTGTTGCTCTTTCCAGAGCCTTCCTGTTCCGCAGGGTACTGCCGGAGCTCCCAGCAGCACTGATGGTGCATTAGCAAAACACAGGCTTTAGCTCCATAAAGTCTTAGCTTAATGTTATGTTGGAAATGTTGTGAATTGTTAAAGCATGAGGTTGTGAGAAGGTGCAAACAAAGTGCAGTCCCTAATTATTATATCATTTTACATATGAATTAATATACGGCATATATCTTTATGTATAGTGGCATGTTTTATAGCTCAGTCATGTCAGCTGCAGTGTACTTTAACTGCCTGTTAATGGCTTTGTATTGTGGAAGTAGCTACAGCTACCCCAAAGCACCAAGCACTTGCTCTGCTGAGCACCGCAGAGAAGCTTGCAAATCCTGCCCAAAGCTTGTTTGATTTAAATCCAGATGAATGAGTATTGTGGGGAAGGGAAGTTCTGAGCAAGGAGAAAAACCCGTAGTAGTCCAGCAATACGAACCCAGTATCAATGGTGTTTTTGGAAACATGGGCTTTTTCTTTGTTTTTCCTCCTAATTCTGAAACGCATAGAATCGCTAAGGTTGGAAAAGACCCACAGGATCACCCAGTCCAACCATCCACCCATCACCAATGGTTCTCACTAAACCACGTCCCTCAACACAACATCCAAATGTTCTTTGAACACCTCCAGGCTCGGTGACTCCACCACCTCTCCGGGCAGCCCATTGCAGTGCCTGATCACCCTTTCAGAGAAGCAGTATTTCCTGACATCCAGCCTGAATCTTCCCTGGCAAATGTTCTGAATTGTTCATTTTCCAGGCAAGTCAAAACGACAGTCCAGAAAAAAATTTGAAGGTGCAGAAGGAAGAAGAAGAAAGTGCCAAACCAAAGCCAGTTGAAATGAGAAAGGTATGACACCGTGGAGCCAGAGCCGTGCCTAGCAGCTGGCTGTTCTTTCTCTTGCTCATGTTACCGGGTCGGATTGATGCAACCCATCACAGCACGGAGTCCAGAACTGGATGATCTTTAAGGTCTCTTTCCACCCAAACCATTCTGTAATTCTAAATGCACGTGGCAAATTGTGTCTGTGTAGCTAAATGCTAATAGCTCCCATAGCAGTACAACTTGCACACTGAGTAGGTAGTTTGGAAAGTCTGCATTTCTTAGCTTTCTACTGATTTATCTTTTCAGCCATCTGTGTTGAGTCCACCAGTTCCATCTTCATCTCAGAGACCAAGTTCTGTCCTCCTCAACTTTTTTTCTGGGGAAGCCCAACCTAAAGTTGAAACAGATAATTCACAGGCTTCCGTGGAAGAGCTCAGGGCTCAGATTCAAGATCTGATGAATTTAGTAGATGCACTGAGAAAAGAACACGGGTGAGTATTTTCCTTCCCAACCCACAAATGGATATATGTTAACATCTTCGAAGTGTCTTTAATGCCAAACATCTTAAGGATAAAGCTATCATATATATGAATACGTTGACATTCAGGGCTTATTTCTTCAGAAGCTCATCCAGCTAGATGGCCTATCTATGTACTGGTTTGATATCAAAGTGTTTTTGGAATTTATAAACACTTTATCTATCCTACCTCATGCTTCTTCTTTCATTACTGCCTCCTGAAAAGATATGTAAAGCAGGTATTACTTTCACTGTAACAAAAAGTAGATGATTTTGGTGCTATTTAGTGTAAGTAAACGTGCTGGCGTTGTGTAATAACTGCGTGTGCTGACATGACTGATAGCAGGACAAAGACTGCTGAATGTTTGATGGGAGCCTGGAGGCCCCATGGTGTGTGCATGTGGGCAGGGCTGTGTTTGGAGGGAGATGGAGGGGAAAAAACCCACAGGTAAGGCCAATCTGCAGAAAGTGTATTTCTGTCTTTATTCTTAGAGCACGGGCATTTGTTCTGGTACTGTTTAAATGATGGCTTGTGCTATAACTAACCCAGCTGGTAGAGGGAGTTTTGGAGAGGCTGTGAAGCAGCTGGGCTCTAAAACAAAGTATTCCATGGTGAGTGCAGGAGCTTAATGAGTTCATTTGTTCAGAGATGCAGTGATCATTCAGTGATCCAGTTAGGAAACAAAACATTTTATGAGCTTTCTATTCTAAAGCATTTCTCTTCTGTGTGCAGACGTTGCCAGGTTAGTTTGAATTCAGCTCTCCAGATT
This sequence comes from Bambusicola thoracicus, assembly GCA_002909625.1. NCBI lineage: Eukaryota > Metazoa > Chordata > Aves > Galliformes > Phasianidae > Bambusicola > Bambusicola thoracicus. The sequence continues at coordinate 9,355 of PPHD01014162.1, forward strand.
GAGTAATTGTCAGAATGTTTCTGAAACAGCCTACTTAAAGTCCTGACTCAAAGTCAGGGATAGTTGCATGGTGATTGGTGTGTTGGAGCTGCTGGAAGCTCTTGGTGCGGCATATTGGAATACCTGAGCACGAGTGGGTCTGTAATCGTGTATGTTTGCTTTATAAGATGTAGCGTCAGACTTATGTGAATCCCTCCTGTGAAACTGAACCAAGGCCCGTGCTTCCCCCTCCTCTAACTTGGATTTCTGTTACTTTATAAATTATTAGGAGAGAACTGGAAAAACTAAGGAAGGATTTGGAAGAAGAGAAGCTGATGCGAAGTAATCTGGAGGTAATCTGAGCAATTCAAAGGAAGAAAAAAGGATTTAGAGACATATATATACGTTGTTCAGGAATTTGATTGCAGAGGGAAGTCTTAAAGGACCCTCTCAACCTTTCCTGCACTGATTTGCTGGGGTGTAATTGCAGGAATGGCTTGCAGGGCAGGTAGATGCCTGCAGGAGATTGACAGTTCCTCTTTGTTCAGCTCTCTTTGTTTGGGAAATAATCACCTTTAACTGTATGTGTGTTGGGACATCAGGTGAGTGCTGCTAGGTTCTGCACTAGAGATGTCTCACAACAGGATGTGCTCCAAGGAACACCATACAGGTTTTGGGTGGATTTAATATATGTGTCATCATATACACATCTATACAACATCAGCTTCCCTAAATCCTTGACGGTCTGTCTAGGGAAAGCCAAAAAGAATAGAATGCATCAAATGTCCCTTTGCGCATTTCCCTCTGAGCATTGCCCACCTCAGTTTCCTGATGAAAGCAAGCTGCATTATGGTCTCATGTTAGTAAGTTAATAGGGTGAGCTTGTCATAGAAAAATATTTTAGTCTGATACAAATGGGCGTTATCTTTGTGGAAGAGCACTTCTTATTGACTTTAAAGCTGCTTTCAAATCTGGAGAAATTCTGGCAAGTTCTTTTTATAATGCATCTCTGAAGCTGCCTGGAGGATGCTGGGGGTGAAGGGGAAGCCAGCTTCCTGTTCCTCCTAAATCCGTTTGAAGAAGGAAAGGTTAAAACTGGCGTGCTGTCCTGCAGGAAGGCTGTGTTGGGAAGTCAGTCTGATCCGATGCATCCTTACACAGAGACACACTGAGAGATTCCCCCCTTCCGCTTTGTTACTGTGTCATTCAGAGTGAGCCGATCCATCTGTGTGCCAGAAGTACGGGCAAATTTCTAATGACTGGAAATTCCTGCTCATTAAGCAGCATAACAGCAGCCATAAATATTGGGCTGTCAGTGCTCCTGTGCTATGATTTTATTTTCTGAAGGGTCTTTGAGGTTTCAAAGTGGTATTTGTGGTGAAAGCTGTGTAGACTTCAGATTGCTGTGGCTCTAACAATGCCTTTTCTTTCCAAAACGTCTGTTTTCCAGACTGAGATAGAAAAACTGAAGAGAGCGGTGATGTCTACATGATACGCCCACGGGCTGGATGTCTTCAACTTGCCAGGAACACAAAGCTGAACACGAGTGGAACGGACTCCTTATTTTGTCATAATGGATGCTGGAGTTCTGCGGTCTTAAGGAAATATATTGCAACAAAGGAATATAGTCTTCTATTCAGAGATAAAAAACAAAAGAAAAATGGTGTAATTTTCTTGCCAATATAAAAGAGGCCTTATTTCTTACTGTGCTGGAATTGCAGACCTTTATTTTTTTGGTTTGCTTGACAATACTACTGAATCTGTATAAAGAGGAGAGGGAATTCTTAATAGATTTTTATGGAATATCTGTAGCTTAATTTTTAAAGAGATCTATACTATAAATAGGGTGATCTATCTTCACAAGTAATCTGTAAAATAGTCCCTTGGGAGGGACAGCATAGCTGTATGGGAATCCGAGTCACTATTTTCCCGCTGCGTTGCGGAAGGGAAGAGATGAGATGTGTATATTTCTAACGTTGGCAGTCTCGCCCAGGGTTCTGCGGCGTGCCCGCCTGCTGTTTGTCAGCTGGGCCGGGGGATAGGAATCCGTTGCTGCCACGGGTCGGGTGGCACACCCGTGCATGGTGCTGAGAAGGGTTGACCTCACGGGGGCGGTTTAGCGGAACGTTTTGTCACTTGCACTATGGGATTAAAAAGGGATTTAGGACTGAGTCACGAAGTCGCAACAAAATGAACTTTTAGTATCACAGAAGGAAGAGATGCGGAAGGGAGGCTGGGATCTGCTCTGAACCGAACCTGTTGTGCCTCAAGTACTGCAGCACGCAATGTGGGAAGTAAACCTTCACTCACAGGGTCTGTGCTTCTGCCTATCTAATGATGTCGTCAGTCTTTCCAGTGGCTGAATATGCATTTTGATCTGTTTTTACAGTACTCAATTTTTGTTTATAATATGGCTCAAAATAAATCACTTGAACTTTGATACTCTCAAAAGGTCTCGATATTTATGTATTTATGCCATAAATACATTGTGTCCCTCTACATTTGGTCACATCCGTCCTTGGTGAGTGATCGGAACAGCTGCTGTGACAGCACTGTGCTGATGGCCATAAACATCTTCCACTGTTTGTATGGAAAGAAGCTGAAATCTCGTTGATTGCCATTCCCTTTATCCGCAGGGCGTAGCACAGTGCACCGGAAGGATAACCCAAAGGCGTGTGAGGCTGTGGGAGACGATCAGACTGATGGCTCCGTTCACTCGATAAAGGATTAAAAACCCGTATGGTTAAAAAAGAAAGGCTGCTGCCCTCGTCCTGACAGTGCTGGGTAACGGCCTTCCCTCCGCTCAGCTGGCAGAACTGACGTGACAAAGACATCATGTTAGTTTGGCACCTTTAACAATGAGAAATAAGCTTATATTCGTGTGAATAGTCATAAGTGTAGTAACCATTTCTTATGTCACTGATGATGTGGAAGTGTTAATTCTCGAGAATATGCTTTTTCCACAGCTGGTGCATCATAAAATCATCGCAGAATCACAGAATGGCCTGGGTTGCAAAGGCCCACAGTGCTCATTGAGTTCCAACCCCCTGCTATGTGCAGGGTTGCCAACCAGCAGCCCAGGCTGCCCAGAGCCACATCCAGCCTGGCCTGGAATGCCTGCAGGGATGGGGCATCCACAACATCAGACTTCCATCAATGTCCACCAACATCAAGCATGCAAACACCCGAAAGTCAATTGGAGGATGTTTGGCAGTGTCTGATTGAAATTCTTCATTAAGTTTGGTGACTGTGCTGTGCAGGTGTTCAGGCACTGTGTGCTAGGCACGCTGCTGATTGGCTGATTCATTATTAGTGCTGTTAACTTTCAGTTGCTCAGATGCATCGCACGTGGAGACTCGGGGCAGATCTCTGTGTTGATGCATCACACACAGCAGTAGTGCTGTCTGTCAGATGCTGAGCTCTCCCCTGGAGCTCATAGCTGTGGGGAGGGTGCTGCAGAGCAGGAACTGTGCCGAACCGAGCCGTGGGTTTTGCTGTATGAGCTCCTGACTGTGACTGCAGTATGAAGCACACCTTGGATTGCTCCACAAAAACTGTCTGTGTGTGGCATGTAGGAGAGAAGTGGGACAAGACAATCGGTTACAATCCCAAATGAAAGGTATTTATTATTGAACGGCCTTTGTTCGCTGTAGCAATAAATGACCCAAGTGCAATGACCTGATTTAATAAAGCCCTCCTGTAAAAGTCGCTGCCAGGAGCGTGTTTGGCCATAAGGGAATTGCCCTGATGCATGTCTGTATTGTCTTCAGCTCATGATGTGTACTGGAGAGGAGGGCCTTGCTTTGGAGCTGTTCCACAGAGCGGTTCCCTCAGAGCAGTGTGCTTCTCTGCCCTGTTCTCCCGTGCTGTAAAACAATGCGTGCTCCCCAAACTCAGCAAATAAAGTGAGTCCAACCTGTTGACACGTCTGCTCACTTCATGGTCGGAGATGTTTCCTGTGCTGTTGAAGATGCTTTGCAGGAGGAGGCTGGGTGGAAAAGTGCATTGCTGTTCGTGCAGCTCACCCGGGAGATGTCACTGGAATTCACTTGCCAGGTTATTCTGCTCCTGATGTGCGGGATGGCTGTCCCAGGAGCTGAGAGCTGCTGCTGCTCTGTTGGCTTGATTTGAACCTTACAAGTGAGTCTGAGAGTATTCACTTCTGAGCTTCTCCTATTCCTTTCCTTTAATTTTTTGGTGCTGCTAATTGATCTGAGCTTTCTGTGCAGCTCCAGAGCTTGTTTTAAGCTCTTCTTAACACTCAGTAACACAAATCAGTGCACGTTGGAATCGCTGCTGAAATACGGAGTGGAGGCTCAATGTGGTGTGCTAAGAAGGGCACAAGTGAGGGGAAAAGCAAATGAACAACTGCAGGAAACCAGTTTCAAAAGAGGAAGAGTGTATTCGATTCTCATGTGCTGTAATATTCTCATCTGCCATTTACAGGCAGTTTTGGGGAGATAAAGTGTGCAGCCTCTTGAGTGCCTTTTTATTTGAGCAGGCGCTGGGAGATAACGTTCCTCTTTCATGTTGCTGCAGGAGAATTGCGTTTCTAATGAGGGGCTTTCATGAACTGCAGGGTTTGACTTGGGGTTACTTAGCAAAGTATATGTTAAACCTTGGTGAGCACACAGCCTTTGTTTAATTTAGCAGAAGTCTCATTAAGTCTTTCCAAAGGAAATGGTAAAAATGGGCCTTCATGGCTCCGGACTTTGGGCTGTTGCTTAAAGCTCTCGGAGGTGTCACCGATTGCTTTCCCTGGGCTGTGTCAAAACAGCTGCACCTCTGTCTTGGGAAACTGAGTTTTGCAAGAGCTGAAGGGCTGAACCGCTCCACCCACAACCCTGTGGGTGCCCGGACACGTTCCTCCATCCTGAAAAACGCAAACAGCCCCGACCAGCTTGCGGTGCGTGGAGCCCCACGTGTTCAGAGCACCTCCTCACCCGCGGGAGTCGCAACGTGAGGGCGTTTCTAAGCCCCGTGGAGCACAGCTTTATACCTCAAGAGATTTCAGGGAGAAGTGCGTGCATCTGCTGAGATACAGCAGAGCCCTCCGAGAGCAAAGTGGGCAGAGGAGGTGTTGGAAAAGCCGGGGCTGCTCAGTCATTGCAGCGAAGCTGTTGGGTGTGTGTGGATGCACGGCTGCAGCTACCTGGGCAGGAGGCCTCCAAGCGGTGCGTTGGGTTACCTGGCGTTTGGGCCTTTGCTTCTGAGTTAAAGGTGTGTGGAGGTGCTGCCTCTATAATTCTTTGCCTGGAACCGTGTGGAGCGCGAATCACGGAGCCTACCCAGGTTGGTGATGTGGGCGCTCCGCTGTGCTTGGTTTGGTTCCTGTTTGGTTCGAGTGGGACACGGGCAGCTTGTTTGAGCAAATCTCTGCAGTACAGGAGAGCAGAAGGTGCTGCCCAGGGTTGGGGAGGGACGGCTGCTCAGGTGTGACTCACCTGTGGCAAAGTGGCAGCCTGGCTCTTTGTGGGCGCGTCTGTGACTCTGCTGGCATTCTGCACTGCAACGCCTCTGCTGTCATCTGCCGGTCCCGCAGTGCCAATCCAGTGGGGCCAGTGAGAAAGCAGGCTGATGCCCCGGGTTATTTCCCCATGGGAAGAGGACACGCAGTGGGGCACACAGGCAGCCCTGCGCAGCGCCGGAGCAGCGTGGCCATGGGTGCGTGGTTGGGCGCTCACCGGTGACGTCTCCGGCATCCCTGGTGCTGTGAATCCTTCGTGCAGCAGAACCCGGAGTCCTGAGCAGGGTGAGTGCCATCACAATGTGTGTTTCCAGCTCTGTTTGAACGTTACCTGTGGGGGAATTGTTACCTGTGGAATTGGTTTGTTTGCAACCCAAACGATATCAGAGTGCTTTGGGCTGCGTTCACTTTGTGCTTCTGTGTTTGGCGCATGCTTCTCCTTCCCGTGGAACTAATTGGGCACCTCTGCTTCTTGCTCGTGGTTCTGTCATTGGCCTCTAATCACAGTGTTGTCACCTATGAGAAAACGTCAGGTTATCTTATTGCTGAAATTGCTGTAGAGATCATAGAATTTGATTTACTTAAATTCCCCCTTTCCAAGTGTGATTCCATTAATAACGTCACTAACGCAACCCCAGTCTCTGTATTTAACAGCCTTAATCTTTATCCTTAATTGGCAGCATGTGCTGCAGCCTTTTTGACGTGTGATATGGCGGTGAGCAATGCAAGCAATGACCCTGTGGTGCTTTGTGAGCTCTTTGGGTTTTAAGATGGCCACGCTGCCACTAAAGCCCTAAATAAAGAATTTGGTTTGGTGCCTAAAGATTTAATAACTTTTTCTTTAGATGTTAAATACACATAATATAAATCTGCAGTGAGTGTCTGGGGAAAGAAAATTGTGTGGATGAATAGATAACCCCCCATAAACTTTGATTTTGCACAATATATCCTTAAGAACCTTGCTCTGCTTCTGGGGCAGTGAAAGCTGTGACCCGAGGTGATGGAGAACCTTGGATGGAGATCTGGGGCCCATCAGTCTGTGGTTCTTTCTTCTCCTTTAACCCCTTCCAGCCACTATTTGTCACTTATTCTTCCTCCTGTTGGCACCTCTGCCCATCCCCACAGCGCTGGGATCAGATGCTATTACTTGGAGGAGGAGGATCGGCAGCTGGTGATGACCTCCTGACTGGGAGATACCCGGGGCAGTGCAAGTGTATGTACTTTAATACGAGTTTCTGTGAGAGTATCCGTGTTCTTTCCCTGAAGTGATTGACTGCACTGCTGTGTTTTATGCATCTGATGATGCACGGTGGTTATCTCGGCGAGATGAGGCTGGGTGGTTTCCATGATGAGTCAAGCAATGCAACTGAACGAGATCAGCGCTTCATGGGCAATGCGTGTCGTTATCTCAGGGCGGCTCAGCTGCCTGGAGCTGCCCCAGATCCACAGCTGCTTACAGATGGCAGCCCTGGGTGGAGTTACGCAGGTGATGAAATGCAAAGTGGGTATGAATTAATCGGCGATGAAGCATCGTGAAGTCAAGAATTTCCAGATGTGAAATGGAATTAGGGCTAAGAGCACCAGTGGGAATTTAATGATTGCAGAAACTGGAACAGAAGTCCATGCAATACGTTCTCTCCTGCTGTAGGTGTTCCCTGCCCACTTCCTGCTTTCTGAAGTGTTGGTCTGAGCCTGCTGCTTTTCTTGCCTTTATCTAACTTTGTGCCTTAGCAGAGCTGACGCTTACTGGCTTTAAAGCTGGTCAGTGCTTTCACCATAATGGGTTGGGTTGCAGAGGCTGACGTGTGGTTCTTTTTGAGAACTAACTTAAAATTCAGTACATCAATGTAGCTCTTTATTTCATGGTATTTTCTTAATGAATAAACACTTGGGTCTAGAAATGCATACAAAATATGAACAACATGCCACAAAAGAAGTGGGGAGCCAGCTGTGTGCCTGGCCTTCCATGCCTTGGACAGAGAACAGTCCATTGGAGCGGGGTCCCTTCTGTTCCAGCACGTGCTGATGATGGAGGTTGGGTGTCCTGCCTGGCCTTGAATGGGGCATCCACAGCCTCCTT
>PPHD01014163.1:0-16877 GCA_002909625.1 Bambusicola thoracicus
GAGATTCATGATCCCTGAGGTCCCTTCCAACCCAAACCATTCTGTGATGAGGAGAAACTTTTTCTCTCAGAGGGTGGTCAGGCACTGGAATGGCTGCCCAGGGAGGTGGTGGAGTTGTCGTCCCTGGCAGTGTTCAAGAGGCACCTGCATGAGGAGCTACAAGATACGGTTTAGTAGCTTGTGGTACTAATAGGAGTGGGAAGGCGGTTGGACTAGATGATCTTGCAGGTCGTTTCCAACCTTGTGATTCTATGATTAAAATAGATTTACCAATATTCAGTAGCGTAATGAGTACAGAAAAGTCTCAGGACTCTTCTAACAGTAATGCAGAACCAATGGCTAGGACAGAGCACAGCATTTTGTTTTAAAATAGATTAGAGTTACATGAATACTGATGTTTACACAACATCACTTAGCTTATCCTGCATAGCATTGCATAGCAGTGGTGCTGTTCAGTTTGCCCATCGTGGGCCTGTTGTGTTTTGTCTGTAGTTCGAGCTGTTAGGAGCCCAGTGGTGTGTTGGGTTGCTCCTTAAAACATACTTCTTCAATTTATCAGTGCTGAATTTCTTATCAAATCATTCTGATAATCCACCTTGATCTGTCAAACCTTCCCAGCCTAACTTAACCCAGTAGGTTTGTCTTTGACATGTTCTGCCAAGCTAATGGAACGTTCCTTTACTGATACTGTTAATGTCAGGCAACACAAATTCTAATACAACTTCCCATTATCTTTCTTCCGTGTTAAAGTGTCTATTCCTACTCGGCCTCTCAGACTGGTTCCATCCTTTGAACAGTACCTTTATACTAATCCTCCCTTCAGAGTGCTTTGACATTAATGGATGATGCTGGTCCTGATCCGTCGCTTTCCTCCATGACCTATTGTGAGAGATAGTGTCAGTGGCTTTTTGAAAACACTGCTGGCCACACTTCCTGCACTGCTGTGTCATCGTTTGTCTGCTCTGATCCAGAAGGATGAATTTGCCTTCCTTATCTTACTGTAGCAGCCTGGCCTCTAATTGAAGGAAACCCTACATTTATAGCTACTGCTATAAATGGGTTCTGCTTTGCATCAGTTCTTTTTGTGGGCAGTCCCTTCAATAATCACGAAGGCACAGAAATCCCCTGCTCCCTTGAGGTCTTCTTATAGCCCAAACTGTTATTGTATTCAGAGTATCAGCATAACTTGAGTGTTCTGGTCAAACTCCAACCTGGGTGTGCATCTTGTTTAGTAATATGGAACAAACTTTATGCCTTGCTGTTAGAATTTATAAGCCACCGCTGCAAAAGCTCTTCACTGAGATTATAGATTTTACTTAAGTCTGTTAGTTCTGCCCAAAAAAGGCCCCTCGTATGTTCTGTGCGTGGCACATCTCTTATGTAAAGTTCTATAGGAGATAGTAGAGAGCTTCTGATAAAACATTTTTAAGTGGACGAAGTCAAGCGCTTACTGCACAGAATGATTAATTTGCATCATTACGAATAGCAAGTCAGATTTGTCCACTACTCCTTCTGAAAGGGCATGGAGTTGCTGCATTCTTTGAACGTGTGTTGTATGAAGGTAGGTCTAACAGTCTGTATTCCATGTTGGCCTAAGCCAGCCATTGACCTGGGTTCAGCAATGCCATTTGGGGCAGCGGAAAGCTTGTGCTGAAGCCAGTAGCAAGCTGAACACTCGCTTTGCTCTTTAATGACAGATACCTTACTCAATCATTCTAAAAGATTTCAACAGACTTGAGCTATGGGGGCATGACCTACCCAGCGTATTTAGGACTTCTCCCTTCGGGTGTTGTAATTGCACCAGGGTTCTGTTGTGTCACCGGTGCAATGTATGAGAGACAGCAGAGCGGGGACTGGCTGCAAGTGGTGAAGTTGGATATTGCAACTTCTGAGCAGGAAGAGAAAGTGAAGATTAATGGCATAGGAAGTGTAGTCATCTTTCATCTCAAAAGTGGGGAGAGCCATTCAGAACAGATAAGTAAGGATTTGGGAGGCAGTCCAGCCTTTAAAATAAATTCTGAAGTATCAGAAATTCAGGAAAATGAGATTGCAGTGTTGGATAAGCAGGGAATTTCAGTAGGGAGAGATGGGCAGTTGAGTGCCATTGAAATGGGTGCTTTGTTACTTCAGGTGCCAATTGCTTTAAATGCTTGCACTGGGTGAAAAGCTTAGTTCTTCATTGCCACACTCTTCTCCCAAACTGCATCTGGACACTATATGCACTTGCAAGCAGGGATATCCTCTGTAAGTTGTGACTTGAAAAGCCCTGTTAACTCAGGCAGGATCAAATGTGTTTATGTACAGTTGCAATTAATTCTCTACTCCTGCATCACCACTATAGAAAGTGTTATGAACAGAGAACCTCTGCTTCCAACAGGGGAATCATTGCCTGGAATTAAGGTAATCTGTGAACTCCTCTTGTCAAAAGAAGCAGCTTCATATTACGAATATAGAAAAGAGTAGATATTAAATATACAGGCATTCTCTTTACTGGTCACAGGTTCCTGTTGGGATGTTGTCATGTGCGCAGATAGCAGACAAGCACATAACACATGAAATGGTGAGGGGCAGCCTGTGCTGTGAACATAGATACGCCACTATGGTTTGGAGCTTTCTTTTTCTTATTTGCTTGTCCTCTAATTTTTTACTTCTTAATTTTGTGTGCGTACTATAAGTAGATGGGTTTTTAGTAGTGTAGCTATTTTCAGCCTTCATCTACCTGTAACAATAAATGAGTCCAGTTGCCAACCTTTTATTGATATCATTGTTCTTGATGCTATTGGAGTTTTCATTCAACCCTTGTTCCCATTTATTTTTTTTACTTCAGAGGCCTTCATTGACAATTTGATTTTCTCTTCGTAGATGCTAACTGGCATTTAAACAATTGTTGTGTCTCAAAGCTTTCAAAAATGCTTTTTCAAATGAGTGGAATAGTGAATATTGGTTCCATAACCACTGAAAGTTGACTCGGTGCCCCCGTGTGACAGCTTGCTTCTTTCTTTGTGAACAGGAGATGTCATTGAATTCCATGGTCCAGAAGGAACAGGAAAAACTGAGATGCTTTATCACCTGATAGCCCGCTGCATCATTCCAAAATCAGAAGGGGGACTGGAAGTAGAAGTCATGTTCATTGATACAGACTACCATTTTGACATGCTGCGTCTCGTTACCATTCTTGAGCACAGATTGGAGCAAAGCACCGAAGAGATGATGAAGCGCTGCCTGGGAAGGCTTTTTCTTGTGAACTGTAACAGTAGCACCCAGTTACTTCTTACTCTTTATTCTCTGGAAAACATGTTTTGCACTCACCCCTCTCTCTGCCTTTTGATTTTAGATAGCATATCAGCTTTTTACTGGATCGACAGAAGTAACGGAGGGGAGAGTCTTAACTCGCAGGAGCTGAATCTGAAGAAATGTGCAAACTTTCTTGAAAAGCTTGTGAGGGAGCATCACTTAGTCCTCTTTGCCACAACACAGTCCCTTATGCAAAAAGCTACAAACTCTGCAGAAAGCTTCTTTCCTTTAAAACTCCAGCATGAAATTGATGCAGACTATCGGCCTTATCTTTGTAAATCATGGCAACAAATGGTAACCCACAGGATATTTTTTTCCAAGCCATTCAATTCTGGCAGCAGCAAAGGTTTCGCGCTCGTTTCTTGCCACCTCAAAACAAAACATGTAGCAAAACGTTCATTTAGTATTGCAGAATGTGGAGTTCAGTTTTAATTTCAGTTCATCTTTTAAACCTCTGGCAAACCTTGGTGCTTAGTCCTGATTAGCTCTAGGTAGGTTTTAGTACCTTCTAAACGAGCTGTTTGTTGCTGGGTGATGAAGAACTTTTGTCACAGATTTCTTTAACTCGGAGAAGGGCAGAAGGCCTTAAGATTTTTTAACTACTGTGGATGTTCAGTCTCAGCTTGTGAGGAATGTCACTATTATTTGTTCATGCTTAATGCAGAAAAGAAATTAAAGCAAGAAGATGATGAGTGAAATCATTTTAAACTCCTGGTATCCTTCATTAACGTAACCTCTGCAATATGCAGTCAAATGCACTGACTTCGTTTCTGGGTCTTATGCTTTTTAATTCTCTTTTACCAAGGTACAGGAATAGAAGCCTAGTTATCTGGGGGGTAGACTGCGAAAAGGCCAAGTGTTCTCTTTCCAAAGATATGGGTTTGGTGTCCCAGTAGCCAAGGGCACAATGAATTGCATCCACGGCTGCCTGAAGAGAAGGATTTGTCTTCACAGCCTGTTAAATAGTAGTAATCCCGACTGTGGTTCTCTAATCTCACAGTCTCTCTGCTGACATTATCATATGCTCAGAGAAACAAGGATTTCAGGTGTTTCGATCTCCAGAAATGGTTGGTTTTGAAGAATCTAAAGCTAGGACAAAAATGGAGGCCTGATTTCCATAAGTGAAGGAAGAACTGAAGACCCAGCTCTGGGCACCTGTGAGTCTGTGCTGCGTGCAGCAAATGGTTTAGTCTTTGACAATAATGAAGTATGGGTTAAATGAAGTATGGGTTAAATGAAGTATGGGTTATGGGTTGGTTTGGGTGGTGGTGGTGGGTTTTTTTTGTGTTGTTTTTTTTTTTAATGCACAAATTTCTTCCCTCCTCTCTCTCATTATTTCCTCCCACTTCTTTCCCTTCCTCCATTCTCCTTCAGAAATCCAGGAATGCCATGCCTCTGGTCTTTACCAATACGTATTTGCCACATACAGAGCATTTGTGTGCAGGATTTGGCATGCAACATGTTGCAATTCTGGCAAAGAAAATTCAGAACTTATGGGAAATGCCCTACAGTTCTGGCAAAGAATACCATATTATTTATTAACCTAGAGTGCCCTTCGAAAGCTTCAAAGTGCTTTACAAGAAAGAAGATTGCACACAGTACATTATTTAATACAAAAACTTACATTAGCTTACAAATTTAAATGACTCAAACAAGGGAAAACATTTCTCAGAGCAATATTCGTTCAGTCACGTTGCACAACACGTTTTATAGCTTAGATAGAACAGATTATTAATCAAAACATATATAAGAAATATTTTGCACAGTATCTTTTTGGGAAAGATGCCTTCAAAAAGGTCTACAGTTCGACTCACCTTTTAACTTGCTGACTTCTGAAGCCTGCCTTCCCAAGCTGAATGCATACCTGAATTCCCAGCTTGGGCGGGCTTGTGGACCCAGACCTCTGTACACAGAGCTGGGAGTGCACGTCCGTACTCCTGTATATGGAAGCAGGCATCTGCATGGTGTGGGCAGATCTCTGCGAAGATGCTGAGCAGCTCTGCGTCCTTCCAGCCCAGTGCCCTGCCCAGAGCACAGCAGGTGGGAGAGGTGCCAGGAAAGTCACTTCTCACTGGCAGGTGCTTTGGGGAAGCTCTTCAGCGGAAGACCTGTGGTTAATGGCAAGCAAACAAACCTATCCTCCATGTACTCATCCATTTTTAACTTTATTTCATCTTGAATTCCATCACTTTCACAATGAATTCAGTTTAATTATTCTTTCTGTGGGAAACCATGGGTTTTTCGGTTGTTTTCATCTTAAACCTCCTCCTGATCATTTCTTCATGTCTTTGGTTCTTCTCTTGTAAGGCATAATGAGTGAATGTTCTCTTTTTAACATCTCCCCAGTGGTGATGATTTTATCAACTGTGTCATTTCATTTGTGCTTGTTTCTCCATCACCACTTTTACTCATTTCAGAATGGGTGTGAGTGCACAACGACAAGAAGAACATCGAATGGAACCGCTCCGTGTAGAGCGGACCAGAATTCAGTGCCTTAATAGGAGTGGGCACATCCACTGTGAATTATTACACAGACATACTCGCACGTTTTATAAGAACAACTGAGATGATGCAAATAGAACCGCAGAACGTTCAAATGTAAAAATGAAAGGGCTGCATCATTTCTGCTTTAAAAAGTCAACAGTTCCCTTTTCTATCTGAGTGCAACTCTGCTGAAGATGAACTGCTTTCATCAAATCATAGTTGCTGAAATATGTTTGAGGAAAAAAAAAAAAAAGGCAGTGGAAATGTTCTGGCATTCCCATCCGGGGAAAAAAAAAGAAGCTTTTATAATATTCACAATGTAGTTCATATTTTGCATTGTACTATAAAATAAATGCGTAAGTTGAAACGAAGCCAAAGTTCTAATTGATTAAGAAGCGTGTAGCTCAGGAGGTTTGGAAACTTCACAGTTATTTTTACTTTGAATGCAGACAGATTTCTTTTTTTTTTTAATTCTCTGCTGGTTGTAATGATGGTGCACTGCACAACTGCTGTAGATACACAGCACACCCAGCTTTCGGGAACATGGAACCTCCGTGTATCCCTGTGCGTCTGCAGGGGGAGATGCAGGCAGAATGCCATCTGGGAGTGCACTGACCTTCCCCTCTGCCCAAATTGTGCTGTTCAGAAAAGTGAACCTTTAGGATGAGAGCCTAAAACACATGCTGCGATGAAGAACCTGGGAAGCAGCAATTTTGTACCTTGGTGAACTGTGGGTATTACAAATGGTTTTCAGCATGTTTTTAATGGGGACCTTTCTCCTCCAAAGTCTCCTTTTTCACACAGACCTACGTACTGCCCACTTTCCAGCCCACTGGCTGACCTGCAGTGCTGCTGCCAGGCAGGAAGAGCGTTTTGGTGACTCAGGTCCATTTATTGGAGATCTGCCCTGCAAAAGTACCACTGCATTAAGTATGAGAAGAGAATGCATATGCACATTAACAGCTGTTTACGAGGGTGGATAGTGATAGACGAGGGGGAATGGTCTTAAACTGAGACAGGGGAGAGTTGAGACACTGGAACAGGTTGCCCAAGGAGGCTGTGGATGCCCCATCCCTGGAGGCATTCAAGGCCAGGCTGGATGTGGCTCTGGGCAGCCTGGTCTGCTGGTTGGCGACCCTGCACATAGCAGGGGGTTGAAACTAGATGAGCACTGTGATCCTTTTCAACCCAGGCCATTCTGCGATTCTATGATACCCTCAAACTCTAATTTATTCAAGTATTTCTTAGAAATGAAAATCCTTTCATGTCAGTGTCGCTGTGCTTCAGCTGAATGGTGTATTATTAAGGCTTTTGTAGTTGTAGGAACTTTTCATATTTCTCAGAATTTTGTTTGTTGCTTCATTTGCAACACTGCATTAAAGCAGCGAGCATAAAACAAAGAGGAACCAGTTGGACCTTTTTTCCTCATCCTTTTATAATGAGAGAATTTTGTAGCAAAAACAAATTAAGGCCTTCTACAGGTTTTATATTTATTTTTAAAACAAACCCGGACTTCTACAGACACCTGTAAAGTAAATGTCATTTTTATATTCAGCTTTTTTTTTTTAATCCTAGACTTTTTAATAGAGCAAATAAAATACAAGGAACAGTTTGCTTGGTTAAAGTTTCTACTTGCTCATAAAATCAGAGTTTCCTTTCACTTACGTATCTGGTGCCAGCCACTTAAATTTCCATGGAGCCTGGAAATGGCAGAAGGTAAAGGTTCTCGAGTGGAAACGTGCCCACAGTTGTATTTTTACTGGAAACTAATGGACAAAGGCAGAAAGCGGTACCATTTTGATGGCTGCTGGGCATAAGGCTTGCACCACGTCCTGGAGAGGAACTTGATATTCTTCTTCTTTTCTGTGGCTGCCATAAGAATCGTCTCTTGAACCTCTTTATCCAAATATATTTTCATACAGACAGATCCAGCTGAGGCAATGAGCCGCATTGCTGTGCCAAACTCAGTACCCACCTCAGGAGAAAGCCCTGCCACGTCGCTACGCTACAGCTTATGTAGGAAGTTGCAGTGAATACTTCATTCTGTAATACTCACCTGACTAAAGCTTAGCAGTTACCTGGTTAAAAGTTTGCAGCAGCCACGGAGCAGCACAAGAGCTGTGCATTTTGTAAAGAAGGGAAGAGCTGGGAAGCCTTTGGCAATGGAAAACATCTTTTTGACTGGGAAAGGAGCATCCACCAGTACAGTGCATCTGCGTGATCTTCTGGATTGAAAACTCTGATGCCCTGTAGCAGCCTCCAAAATTAAACGTCTGGCCATCTCTGAAAGAAGACAGCAGAATGGCACTGAGCTGTGAATAATGTGTAGTAAGACAAAAGGGTTCTTGAACAGTTGACTAACATGTCTAGCATGGTAATGCTTTAAAATAGAAAGTTGGCCATAGTTGATTTGCAGGTTCTTCCCACAAAGAGATGAAACTGGTGATGGATTCAGCTATGTAGATGCTGCATTATTTACAATGAAGGTAAAAAACCCTTCTGCTTTGGACCCAGGAGGAATTAAATGTAAAAACAGACGTCTTTATTTGATGGCTTTGTTTTTGTTTTTTGTTCTTCTATTTCCCTGCAGTTCCAGGTGCCTTTTCCAACAATCAGCAGTTGCTCCAAAAGCACTCTCACAGCTTTCTGTGCCAGGACCACGCTTTACTGGAAGTAAATAGTTGTGCGCTCACCCTTCATTACCAGTGCAAACTGGGATCGAGCCCACGTGACGCCTCAGTGTAACTGGTAGAGAGCTTTGGAGGCTGCATTCAGTCTGCCACCAGGAGTAGTTTCACATCGGAGCAGAGCCCTCTGAAAAAATGTGGCTGTGACTTTCCTTGGGAAAAGCTTGGCAGGCGTCCTCCTGCTTTCCCACACTGCTTTGCATCCTGCCCCAGCCAACTGGTCTGTGTACCTGTGTGGGCCTCGCGCTCACGGAGAGCGGTGACGAGATGTCACCACCTTGCCAAGCGCTGGGGAACAGCCATGTTCCCAATCTTGGCACTCGTACTGCAGGACTTGGCACCGCTGCTGTACTTTATAATTTAAACCATTTGTCAGGGTTGTTTCTCATGCATCTTGCTGGGCCCGTACTAAAGACCTCCTCACCCTCTGGGGAGAGATGAAAGAGAAGAAATCTTGGTTTCTGAGGATCAGAAAGACAAGATTTTTAGGCTGTTGCTACAAAAAGCTGCTCTGGGCAGCTTGTGCCACTAGTAGGTGGTAGACAGTGCTGGGCACTGTCACCTACAGCAGGTTTGAGCCACGCTTTCCCACTCTGCATACCCAAAATGAAGACACTGGTCAGTGAAAATGCAATAGCAAGACCCTGTGCTTTGTATGGCCAGGCTGCCAGCTGCTCCTGCAGACACCACAGTCAGTGAAGAATCCTTTCTCACAGAGTGCACGGTTCAAAGTGTCATCCCACAGCCATTGCAAAGCTATGCTGCCTTTGGACCATGCAAGAAATGGGTTCAGAAAATCGGTGCATGTTTAGCAGAGATCTCATCAAGGCAAGTTTCTACTCATCTCCGGCAGTTTTGACAGCTCTGAAGCTGCTTTTGACTCGCAGAATTTTGGCAGAATGTTTTTCTGATCTGTTAAAAAGTGATTATAGAAAAAATAAACAAGGCACCACATGGCGCACCACAATTCACAAGGCACAAATAACTGCAGTCCCAGAGAGACCCACAACGTGATACAGAATGGCACTCACGGCACCAAAAAAATCGACCGTCTTCCCAGAGAATACCAAATGGGATTTTTAGTTGCAGAAATGAGTGAGTGTGGCCCCAGCATGGGGATGGGAAGGGGCAGAGAAGAAGGGAGGCTGTTTGGGGAGCTCCTCTAGGGTTTGCTAAAGCATGGAAGAAAGGAGAGCCATGTGGTCATCAAAAGCTGGAAGCAAAGGGCTCAGCTTCACCCAAGACCCTATAGAAAATGCCCACAATGACAACGAATGACTGCTGACAATAGCAAGCTCTCAAATGATAAGGATGCTCCAGGAAATCCCAATGACTGCCAGTAAGAGGAAGATCTGGAGAGGACTGGACCCTACTGAGCTTGTGGTGGGAACAGCAGGTTGCCTGTGCCCCTGTCACAGCTCCTTCCAGCAGGGGATGGGACACAGCTCAACCTTTCTGGCCCATGGGAGGCCCCACCACCAAACTGCTGAGCAGTCCTGTCCCACTGCTTACAGAGTCATCATGTGACTTTCCCTTATCCTTTATTTTAACTCCTCACTGTGCAGTTTTGCAGTAAGACTGCTAAGCTTGCATTTCAGTTACAGTACGTATTAGTGGGACTTGTCTAATGATAAGGCCACATTTTGTAATATCATACAGATGTTCCT
Source organism: Bambusicola thoracicus (assembly GCA_002909625.1). Taxonomy (NCBI): domain Eukaryota; kingdom Metazoa; phylum Chordata; class Aves; order Galliformes; family Phasianidae; genus Bambusicola; species Bambusicola thoracicus. The sequence continues at coordinate 10,133 of PPHD01014163.1, forward strand.
ATTTTCACCCATCAGAAAAAGTGAAGCTGTTACTAAATAACCTAAGCCAGCAATACAAAGCAATTGTGTAGGCAGCGAGGCTGGAGAAACCTCCATTTCCAAGCTTTAAACAGTGGAAATGGGAACTTTGGACGCCTCTCAGGTGGTGATGACTCCTAACCCCTGCTTGTCCCATTCCCCCAGGCTGCAGGCACCATGGTACTAAAAGCACTGAGTAAATCCCTTTCTCTCCTATTGCTGAAGCTCCTTAGCTCTCCACATGGCTCTGCTTTGGTGAGATCACCTGCCTGGGTTTCGTGTTGAAGAAGATCAGGTGGTTTTGCTGGTCTGAATGAGGTTACATCTATCAGCTTCAATGACATTTTACCCAGCCCTACCAGTATCAGCAAAGGACTGATGGCTAAGAAATCAGGGCAGCATAACCAAGCATTGAGATTTCAAAACAGCTTTTTCTTTTCTTCCTTGTTCGGGTTTTATTGCCACTACTTGTATTTCTAATAGGAAACACACATTTCCCAATACTTCCTTCTCTAGTAAGTTGTAGTTTGTGTTGTATCCTACCCACAGGGGATGTGAGAGGCAAAGGGGAAGGAAAGGACACCGTCTCCAGTCCCCTCCTGGACTGAATCCATGCTAGGTTGGACTGTGCGATACACAGCAGTGTTGTTCCGCTACTGCTTTGATCAGAGATATCCAGGACAATGGGAGAAGAAGGAGGGAGCCCTGAAAGACAGTGCAGGCAGAGCTACAGGTAGAATGAGATTTAAATAGAAGCCATGGATATAAAGAGAACAAAATACTGCAGCGTCTGAAAGCCAAAAGTGAAACTTTGAGCTATTCCCTCCGCATTTGCACTTCTACATACACAGCACGGCTGAATTAGAGCCTGCAGATGGAAACTCGCAGACCCAGAGCACCGAGCCTGGTTCTTCAGATCTCTTTTGATCCCACAGTCTGTTTTCTGCAGGAGCAAAGTCTGCCTTCAAGGAAAATAAAGCAATACAACTGAAAATCCTTTCTGTTCGGATAAGGAATCACAGAATACCAGCGCTAAAGTTCATAATATGCTGAGTTTCCAGTATTTCAGTGCCAGTGCTGTCCTGTCCTTTATTTGAGGCCAAAATCATTATTCTTGGGAATAGGTAGGTTCTCTTCCAAAAACCTTTCAGTATAATTATGGGACAGGATGTCCTAAAACTAAAATGCTAATTCATCCCCAGACTAAAACATGCAGGCTCCAGGATTCTCAGTGTGAATGACAGCAACACATGGATAGGACAGAAGACATTTCGTCTTGCAAAGTCATCATCACACAAAACAGGGCATTCAAAGGGAATGGAGGAACCCTTCAGCTCCAGCAAGTCTAATGAAAACAGAGTGCAAGGTAAATACACTTAGGCTGTGGTCTCCCATCTCAGACTTCCTCCATGTCTGAAGCAGTGCGCCAAAGCTCAGTGCAGTGCATCTCCCCTTGCCAGAAGTCGTAAAGCAGAATAAATACAAGTACAGGCTGGCACTGGGGCTGGAGTTTCATCTCATTTCAGACTTGGCTTGCTTGCCTACAGGTCACACTAGTTCCTTAGGTTTGGTGCTCAAAGGAAGACCCTGATAATCCTGGGTAGGGTGACGTTGGGTTTTGAACACAAAAGAGAGATCAGGATATAGTCTTGATGTAAAGAAGCAGCAGTCTCTCCCCTCCCAGTCCTGTGCATTGTCTGAAAGCCTTAAGTGCTTCTGAGAAAGGAGTTGGCTTTTTGTAGTCTTATGGATAATGGCCTTGTTCAAATCAAGTATCCATTTTTAATGCACAAAAGGAAAAGCAGAAGGAAGTTGAGAATGCAGCTTGCTGAAAGTTCTGCCATGAAAAAGCAAAGCTTAAAGGTCTGTTTTAAGATGATTTAGCAAACACAGGTCTGAAAGGCCTGAGCACTGGGCAGCTTTGCACAGGTAAGCAGGCATCAGCCACTAAATGCATTAATGCTATAGGTAGAGTCCATGTTCACCTCCACCCACTAGCACAAGTCACAGTACTGCTTGTTTGCTGGAGGTTTGTGTAGCTACCATTCACAACCATATGCCTTAGTAACTCCCGAACCTATAGATTTAAATGCTAATGAGTACAGCATATGCTAAATGATAAACCTATCAAGAAAAACAGACCTAAAGCAATGTATGGAGACAGATATAGACAGTAAAAATTGAAACGTTTCCCATGTGAAAATGACAGGTTAAAAACCAGTCGAAGTCTTAATGGTCTGCAGAAGGTCCCCCCTGCACGATAACACCGTGCTTATCACCAGGCTCTGGATATCTCACCAACAACAGACAGCTTAATAATGTAGATCTTGATTGCTTTCATCAGTTCTTTTCATTGGGTCATAACTGCGTTGTTTAGGGCTGACTTTGTGCCGAAGCCACCACAGCAGTGCACTGCTGACATGCTGCTCTATTGGCACCACTCAGGGTCATCAACCTAACGAAGGGATCTCAGTCTGCAGAACCCCAGTTCAAGTTGCCTCCCACCAATCCACTGCATGCTAAATTCCAGCAAATTGCTTAATTAACGTACTGAATGCAAACCGTGCTCTTGTCTGTGCTATGGGTAGCTGGAAACACCCTCCATACACGAGCAACAATGCCTTGTCCTCTAACAATGTGGCCTAGATTTTATCTGGCCTTTTCTGTCAAGAGGGATCACTGGGAGCCCATGTGCACACACCCCTTGTAAATATTCCTATTTCATTGTACAGAAAACATTCCTGGTTAACTATTTTGGTTGTCTCATTTGTTATATTCCCTACATCTAGAGAGGCTCATGCATATGTTTAATGCATGAATAGTTCCAGGGAGGTCAATGGGAAAATTGATGTGTTTAAAGTTAAGGGTGTGCATACATCTTTACAAAGTCAGACTGGACTTTGCATCTGTGCCCAAAGCTTTTCTCCAGCTGTGTCTGCCTGCACATACCTGACAGCCCCAGGTCCCTAACACTAGTCCATTATTCCTCCAACTGGAAAGCTGAAATCCACCATTTACTGTACGATCGCAGTATATGGCTGGAGTCCTTTTTCCTGTTTCCGTCCCAAAATACTCAGAACGCGGGGCATGAAGCAGTGAGCATGGTGGCTGGGAAGGAGCCTGCACACGCAGCCATGCTGCTGCTGCTGCTCTATGTCACAGCCCAGGGCCTGCAGTGGGACCCCCAGCTCACAGGTTGTGATGACCTGCACTCACTTCCATCTCATTCTGGCTCAAAATCCATGATCTGCACCCTAGAAAAAAAAAAAAAAAAAAAAAAAAGTAGCTATGTTTTTCCTCTCTTGGTTTCATTTTCTCTGCTGCAAAGCATGGGCCACTCTAAGGTTCCATAGAGCAGAAAAGCAAGCTCAGTGCAAAAGCGTAGCTGCTGCCTAGGTCATGTTAAGCTATCAAGTAGGAACAACATTTTTGCTCGGCGATCACATTCCCTCCCATTCCCATGCAAGCCAAGAGGAGTCTCCTGCGGTTACAGCCAGGGAATGGGAGATGAGCACTGAGCTGCTCTTGGCTCAGCTCATCCTTTTGTTTGTGCTGGACACACAGTGACACTCCCCTCCTCAGATCCCAGAGCCTGCAAGCCATTTGTTTGCACTGAGGACCAGACCAGGCAGTGCTTTCCTACCAGCACATACACCGGGTGCTGCCCTGCTGACAAAGCAGCCCTCTGTCCTTCTGCTCCGGCTTCGCTGCTTTGAGTCCCATGGCTCCCACCCGAATCTGGATCATTTTTTTTGTCCAAATTAACATTTTTTGCACTTCTGGAGAAATCTGACGTAAAATTTTCCAGCCTATTGCTATTGAGCCGTCCCTACTGCCAGTTTGGCAACCAAAACACTCAGTCCTGAGCCCTGCTGGGCCCTACCAGAGCCACGTGGCTGCATGGATCTGCTCGCACAGAGCAGCCTGCAAGAGCAGTGCCTCAATTTGTCCTGCTCTGGTAATAAATCAATCCCTTCCCTTCACTAGGGGTTAGTCAGCAAACTCTTACTCATGCGTTTCTCACACAGCAAGTCACTTCCTGGTAGTACCCATGTGAATGTTTCTGCATCCTCACCTTCTCTTCAGGGGAAGCAGCTTGATGAAGTTGGTTTTTAAGAGATGCCATTTCTCTTGTCAACCCACAGAGCCAACAAATACTTCATTTTTCTACTTACGGTAAACTGCTATCAGGCGTTCCATCTATGGAGCGTCCCATACCCCTTGGAGCAGCAGAGAGATCACAGAATTTTTAAGTTTGGAAAAGACCCCTAAGATCATCTAATCCAACCGTCAACCCCTCACCACTATGCCCACCAACCCACGTCCCTCAGTGCCACATCTATGGATGTCCTCCAGGCAATTGGAACGGAACTGTGTGGTCTGGTGTGGGGGCTAAAAGCAGGAGGACAGTGGTGGGAGGTCCCCTTGGCACCACTCCTTTAATACCCCTGGTGATCCCCTGCGAAACCCTCCACCCTTTGCTTAGCCACCACTTCCAGCCGTGCAACATTTATCAGAGGGAATGTCTGCCTGTGAATTAATGTGTCTAATTACTGGGTAAATTCTACAAACAGTTTTATACCCTGCAGTGCCTCTCCAGTGCTCAGATTTTGGATTTGAAGCAGACCGAGCAGGCATGAAGGTTTTCAAAGGGCCTACATTGTGTATGTAGGCCTGGGGTGATATAGGTGACTGTGGTTTTACCCCTCACAGCCTAAAATGACAGCAAGGTCCATGGTAGTCATTTAGGGTGAAAAAGTATAGTTTATTAATTAAGAAAAGGGAAAAAAGGCCCCTTGTAGGCCTGATCATAGATTTTAGGCTGCCATCCAATGTCAGGAAGTGCTCCCCTCCCGGCAGGGGATTTAGGTTGTGGGGTTATTTAATACTTTCTGGTTGATTCTGTATCTGGAATAACTGCCTTAAATGATTGGTTTTGGCCCGAGAAACTGTTTGCTTACCTGGCACCTGAACTCCAGTGATAAACTTTAATGTCCTCCTCTGAGTACTCCCCCAGCAGACAGAGGAGGCTCAGTGCAGCCCCACTCACTATAAATCTGACCTTCTAAAAAAAAATAAATCCAAGTCAGATGTTGCTCATTATCTCTTCCAATTTCTATCTATCCGTCAACATCCAAAAGTTTTAAAAGCTCTGCTTAAGCGTGTCTCCATCCCATTGATGGAATATCCTTTAATATTTTATAGTTCTGACTTGCACTTCTAAAAGTCCTAATTAATCTCACTAGATAAAAACTGACACAAAATGGCACAAGTGAGAATAGCTCCGTCCTTCCTCCCAGCAATCGTGTGCCAGTTCATCTTGGAGCATGCAATGATTTACTGTAATAGTTTTAGGCCTGTAATGGGGCCAATAACTGGCATCTGGAAGCTGTGAGGCTCTTTCCCAGTGGATGCCATTCACATATAGTTATTTAATTAATTAACAGCCCCACTAGCATGAGCCAGTAAAGGGTCTATTAAAGGGTTGTGATATTTTTTTCCCCTTTCTTAAATATCTTCCAAAGTAAGAACATATGCTGCATGCTGCTTTTCCCTTGGAGAGCGCTTAACGTTGCAACCTGTTTATCTTGTGACTGATTTTCAAATTCCACCTTAACCAGCTGCTCTTCGCTGGGCTGTAGGATTCAGTACAGCCACGCTCAGCGGGAGCCATCGCATTCTACCTGCATGCGCTCATTCCTGCACAAGGTGCCAAACCCCTGCGAGGCCGTTTGCAGACGTTACATGGGATGCACTTCCACTCGCTCACCTCCCTGCTGGGAAGTTAAAAAAAAAAAAAGCAAAAGAACATAAATATAAATAAATGGTGGTTGAACTCAATAAATTGATGGTTGGGCTCGATGATGCTAGTGCTCTTTTCAACCATAATGACTCCACGATGAAATAAAGGTGGGGGAGTTCGTGTGGAATAAGTGAAGTATCAGTGGGAAAATGAGCCCTGCCAGATGCTGGAAGGGAGTTGGTCAAATTTGTAAAAAGCATTTGAGAGCCCAGTCCCATGTGAAATGTGGAAAAGCTATCAGGAGCCATGCAGCAAATGAAGATGGGTTTGGTCTGCTTACAGAGCCAAAGGATTTTGCTTCCCAAACCACGAGGATTCCTACAGCTTAGGTGCAGTTAAATGCAAACTGGGTCCTTGTGTAGGACTGAGGCAGGGCAAAGGACGTGTCCGTAAGTCTCCAACCTTCTGCTTCCCCTGCCCAGGCACACACACAGGGAGCTCTGGCTTGGTGCCACCAGCAGGTGACATAGATTCATAGAATCATTAAGGCTGGAAAAGACACGTGGATCATCTTGTCCAACTGTCTGCCTTCCACCACTGAATCATGTCATAGAATCATAGAATAATAGAATCATAGAATCATAGAATCACTAAAGTTGACCCACAGGATCACCCAGTCCAACCATCCACCCATCACCAATGGTTCTCACTAAACCATGTCCCTCAACACAACATCCAAGCGCTCTTTGAACACCACCAGGCTTGGTGACTCCACCACCTCTCTGGGCAGCCCATTCCAGTGCCTGACCACCCTTTCAGAGAAGTAGTATTTCCTAACGTCCAGCCTGAACCTTCCCTGGCACAGCTTGAAGCCATTCCCTCTAGTCCTATCACTAGTCACAGGAGAGAAGAGGCTGACCCCCAGCTCACTACAACCTCCCTTCAGGTAGTTATAGAGAGCAATAAGGTCTCCCCTGAGCCTCC
>PPHD01014164.1:0-16877 GCA_002909625.1 Bambusicola thoracicus
TAAGCATAAGCTGAAGTTGATGTGATCACATGATTCAGGCTTCACAATTATCAACTTATGAATCCAGCTCTGATAAAAGAAGAAAAATCAAATACCACAGTGAAGATTTCAAGCAGTTTCTTTTTATATCCCAGACAAATAACTTCTGGCATTACTTGTATTTGAGGGGGGGGGAAGCAAGGTGCAGCTCGCTCCTTCTAGAAGCATTATAAACACACATTCAACTCACACTGGAGGGAAAGCCAGAAGGGCTGTTATGAGATGCTGCAGTCCTTGGGAGCAGGCCCTTTCCCTGCTTGCCCTCTTGCTCCTCTAGGCCTGTAGCATCATCCCTTTCTAGAGGCAGCAGAAACAGATGGCTCAGGGATGTCTGTGCTCACCAAAGCCCTTCTTGACCCACACTTAGCACAGCACTTAAAGAGTATTTTCATGCTTCATTCCCGAATCAGTTTTCTCTCAAATGCATTACACAGAATATAGGCCTGACCAGAAGAAAATAAAGAGCAACAATAAAAGAGAAATACCACTGTGTACAACTTCACTGATTTAAGGAGCTGTGTCTCTCAAGATGATAGCCCCAGAGCTGTGACTATGTCACCTCCAAGATTCTTGCTTTAAGCATCAAGCTGGAGTTGAGATCAACCTGGGTTATCCTGTGGCATAATTAACCACAGATGGTTCTGACAGGCTTCTTTTAGAACTGTTAATGAAGGAAATTCTGCAGAACGAAGCTGGCAATTTAGCACATTCCACCTCATTTTGGAGATAGCTATTGTAACTTAAAACCTGAAAATTGAATAACTGTGTAGGAATATCCAGACTTCTTCACGGGAACATCGCCAGGATCAATTACAGGCTATATTAATGTTCCATACACACACACAACTGCCTAAAACCAAAGCATTAAAAAAAAAAAAAAAGTTTTAATTGAAGCTAGGATTTCAATTGTCTCCTGAAGCACCATGTACAATTGACAGACAAATAGTTTGCAAAGTGGCATGGTTAGGATGGTATGTTAAAGGTTGTATAATAAGAAAGATTACCGTGGTGGAAAGAGACAATCAAAGATAAATGAAATGCTCACCTGTGTCCTAAGCTTGCAGTAGAAAACTCCAGAAAGGAGGGATCTCCAGAAAGATCCTTCCTCAGTGGCAGTCAGCCCTTAAATGGGGTCTAGGAGAGGTGCAGTCAAGCTGCACCCCTTCTGGTCACGCAGCTGAATTGCCTTCACTTGTGCTCCCGCTGACTCAGTGCTTGCCTCAGGTGGTCAATCAGTGGTTCAGGCTGTGACTCAATGGTTCCCATACACACCACTTGGTAATTTTTTAAGTTGTAGTATCCTTCCTACTCTTCCCCACCTCCCAGCAGAGAAAAATTAGTGAAGAAGAATTTCTGCTTTACATACCAAATTTCTCATAAGCTTTCTATGATTTTTTAGTTCAGTCCTCAGAATTCAAAACTCCTAATTCCAGAATGAAATTGGATAGAGAGAAAGCCTGAGGTCACTTGGAATACTTTCAGAACAGAGCTGGTTAGCACCCCAGTTTTTCCACACCCATGTATACATTCCCCCTCTTAATATTTATGGGTCTGAATTGAAACTCAGATCCAATTTGGCCCAAAATGTTAGCAAATGTTAAGATCAGTTTTGTTTCTTGTGTGATCTCTGTTAATGAGCACTGGATTTTGCAATCCTTGTTTACGAAAAGAACAGAGCAGCTGGGATTACTGGAACCAAAACAGAAGGGATAGGAGGTACACAGATAAAAGTGTGTGGCATAAATAACAAGCCAGGTGCTTCCACAAATGCTCATCAAATGCAACTGCAAGGACTTTCAATAGAATTGAGAGGAATATAGCTAGAGCTAAGATGAGTAAATAGTTATGCCCAATTTATGGTAAGTGCTGCACAACATTAAGAACTTGTTGTTCTGAATGAACCTCACAAAACAAAAGTGATAAGCCACACTTTAAGTTTACTCTTTCTGGGGCTGCATCAGAAGAAGCGTGGCCATCAGGTCAAGAGAGGTGATCCTGCCCTTTTACTCTGCTGGTGAGGCCTCACCTGGAGTACTGCATCCACACATGGAATCCTCAGTACAGGAAAGACATGGACCTGTTGGAGTGTGTCTAGAGGAGGGCCACAAAAATTATGCAAGTGATGGAACACCTCTTCTACAAGGACAGGCTGAGAGCTGGGGCTGTCCAGCCTGGAGAAGAGAAGGCTGTGAGGTGACACAATAGCAGCCTCTCAGTATCTAAAGAGGAGCTACAGGAAGAAAGCATACAGACTCTTCAGCAGGGTCTGTGGTGATAGAACAAGGGGAAATGGTTTAAAGCTCAAACAAGTTAGATTTAGGTTAAATGTAAGGAAAAAGTCTTTTACAGTGAGGGTGGTGAGGCACTGGAACAGGTTGCCTAAAGATGTAGCTAATGCCCCATCCCTGAAGACTTTCAAGTTGAGGCTGGATCAGGCCCTGGGCAACCTGATGTAGCTATGGCATCCCTGTCCACTGCAGGGGTGTTGGACTAGGTGGCCTTCAGAGGTCCCTTCCAACTCTGAGGATTCTATGGTTTAAAGGGTATGCTGGAACATTTGGGCTAAACGCTGAGCTTTGTGGAACGTAAACCAAGTTCACACACACACACATACATATTTATATAAAGTACATCTTTTAGTATATAAAATACTTTTTGTATTTATATAAATATAAAAAACACGTAACTATGTTTATACATACATATCTACATACAGGTGAAGCCTCCAAGACTGTACATTTTTACAGTGTTCTTACAGACTTAGGAGGTTCTACCTATATAGGACCAACTGATCATTTGCTCTTGAGAGTACTGTTTCAAGCAACTCTATTCAGGACATAAGATGCCTCAGTACCACAAGACATCCACAGTGTAGGACTACCAAAACAGGCAAACACAACTGATGAAGGATGACAGATATAATTTCCCAGCATTATAAAAATCTGTGTCAGCATTAGTGAAGAAGATGCATGAAAAACAGTGTAAAAATCTCAATACTAAAGGGCTTTTCTGTGCATAGAAGCATGCAAAATAAATAAATAAATAAATAAATAAATAAATGAAAAATACATACATCACCAGTCACTTCCTAAACGCTTCTTTCTCAAAATAAGCATAGTTCACAGACCATATATAGTCCAGTTTTCTTCCAATGTGGACCACGTAGGAGAATGGATGACCTCAGTGATGTCAGCAAGGGTCTAAATTTCGTCTGTAGAAAAGTAAGGACTCAGGCTGGATGTGCACGTGCATTAAGAAATCTCACTGGTTCAGTTCAACCAGCAAGCCAGAAGAGATGAGAGAAATTAGTGATTAGTATTTTAATTAAGGTAATGACTCAGGCATTTTCTCTTGTTATTGAAAACTGACCAGAACAGTTTTCCAAAGGATTTCCAGCTGCTCCAGGCTACCTAACTTGTTTGTAGTATTTTTAATGATTTGTATCTGTACAAAAATAAATAAGAAACGTACATAAATCTGTCTTGGTCAGGAACACATCATAAAAAGATATTCATCAGTTCTAGTACTCTGTGGTTTCATTATAAGTATGTTTCCCTATTGCCATAATCTCCAGTTGTATTATTTCTAGCTGTCTGTCACTAAAGCTGGGCTCCTCTAAGAGCAGAAGAGGAAAGAAGGAAAATAAATACTCTAGTGACCTAAAATGCCCCCAGATAGCCTTAGGTTTTCAAAGCCCAAATCCAGATTTAAAAATTGGCCACTGAAATCTCAGAAGTTTGAGTCTTTTTGTTCTCCATGGATTCCATCTAATCTCTTAGCAACTTCTTAGCATCTTTTCCCATAATCTCACAGGATCCTCCAAAACTCATAGCATTTCCAAAGCACTTGCACATCACAGGACCAAACACCTAAGTTTTTGCTGTTCTTGCTTGTCCAAAGCATACCTTCCTAAAACGAGCATTGTTTAAAAACAGACTAAGTAAAGACCTGTGAATTCTGTCTACTGAGCCATCCTCTGTTCTTAGCAGATAGGCAGCATTGCTGTCAGTTTTTTCAGATCTGTGATATGAGATATGTAACTCCCAGGCTACGTGTCTCATCACTTCATCCTGCTTTCCTATTAGAGATGAGAGAGCCTGGGAGATAACATCATTTGAAAAATGCCTGAAATTATTCCTCCACCCAGAGGATTTATTTGAGCTGATGTATATTTTCTGTCTGTGCTATGGCAGCATTATGCTTCTGCAATGCAGTAATCTCTGAGCACTCTTGGAGCAACAGCAGCGCAGCTTCAAACCTGTAATTGTTTATACTTATTGGCATTCCATCTCACCAATTCATCTCCATTATCACATGCATCTTGACTTCATTTTCCCTGACAAATCAAACACGTTCTAGCCTCAGAGAGAAGAAGGATTTCTTAATGTTTCTGTTGCTCAGAGCACAGCTTGTAAAGTTACCGTGTCTCGAGCATACCATAAACATGGAATCTCTCTCAAACCACAGAGCAGAGCCAAGAGGAGATCAGAGACACAGCAGTAGCCAATTTCTTATGCTCCAATTATCAACTACTCAGCATTTTCACTCCGGAAAATTTCTAACTCAAGAGCTTATTAAATGAAAAGTTTGTTACAGCACAGACATTAATGAGCCCTCTTTTAAAGAATAGATTTGTAAGCATTGCAAGGAAACTTAATTAACAACATCCTTCTCTACTCTTTTTCAAAATTCCTTCTATAATTTAATTTATACGTTAAAGAATAGCTTCACTTTCATGTTTCTATTAGTGAATTAGGGAAAGATTTCTGATTATATGGTAATTAGAGAGATAATTTTAAGTACCTTGGAATATGGTACAGTCACATATCAATAGTAAAGTTCCGTAAAATTTTCCATAGATAAAAAAGCTGCTAAAAAAAGACAAGAATTTAAGCAGCAAAGATTTTAATCAAAGAAGAGTGATGCTGAAACTCTGTTGAATGATCCCCTCTGTTTCTCCTTTCAGCAGATGAAAACACTCAGCTGAAAAGCGTACAGTGACATCTGAGCCACATATTTTATTTTGTCTGAGTATCAGTGAAGTAGAAATATAATGTTTCTAACCAACGGACATAACAAACACGTTTGTGACACTCCATGAAAATTTCTAACATTAGAACATTTATGCATTGATAATTATATATGCCTTTCCTAAGTTACTGGAAATGGAAATTTAGCCTCTTGAGCTTGTAGAGATACCTTCTCCGAGAATCAACACTGACTACAAGGGCTTGTTTTAGACATTTTGAATCAACCTCTTGGGGAATCTTATTTTTCCACCAGTGACTGGAGAAACCACAGATTACCCTCACTGGGGTGAAGCTGGGTTTTCTGTAAATATCTGTCAAAATACTCATATAGATGATAGTCCAACAGAGCTGAATCCAGAATCAACTTATCTATTGAACTTAGCACTACAATATCTCAATGTTTTCTAACTGTGTAAGTGAAGATAATCTTATTTTAATACCACATAAATCCAGGGGAATCTTGGCACTGTCTTCAGTGCAAGGCAAAATGGATCTATATCCAAGTCCAAATATAACTCAGGTTGTTTTCCGTATAAAGGTAGAACTTCAAAGTAAACCAAGAAGCAGTGTGCCTTTATTTTAGTTATTTTATCTATGTGGCATTATTAGCAAAACTTTAAAGAAAAATTATGCATTTTACTGCAATTTCCTTTTTAACCTAACACTCATTTTCAAACCTTTTGAAATATATTAGGTACAATTAACTTCTTTACCATCTTGCTCCTTAAAATTAACTAGGACTGAATTTTTAGTGTTATGCCTGGCCCTACATTTAATTACCCACACATATATTCTAAGACACCATGCTGATTTCTGTCTAGAGGAAATGACCTAGGATCACTGGAAGCATATGAAGTTCATTTTAAGATGGAGCAATAACTTATATTAGAGGATGTAAAAGGTCTTAACCTTCAGTCCTTCAATATACTGCAGCAGAAAAAAAGGTTCCTCTTTTTTAATTAAAAAGAAAAAAATATATACCATCTGCAATGCATTTTTCCCCCAAAGTCACTTAATTGTCTTTAAAAGAAAAAGTGTCTCCCTGGCTAAATAACTGTGCATGACTATACGTACAGGAATCATCAACCAATCTGGCTAGCTGGCTTTGCTGTTTGTTTTGGCCATTGTTTCCTTTATGTTGCAGCCTTTCAGAATGCTCTGAAGCGTGACTTTTATTCCTGTTAGTTCTTGATTTGAAATGAAATGATAAAATAGTAGAGACACACGCATAGACTTTCCCCAGTATAAAGCTTTTATCTTGCTTGAAATTCACTGCTAAACACATCTGACAGTTTATAGAAGCACAGCTAGAGCTTCAGTTGACAGATGACAGAAACACAGTGCATGCTTCTCGAGAAATAAATTTGTGCAACTATCATACAAATTGTTTAGAGCTTGTCAGTGTTGTGTTTGATTTCAGGGAACCAGTAGAAGATCTTTATTTACAACAAGAATTTTAAAAATGTTTCAGGAAATGAACACCCAACTTGCAGATCAATCTTGCCCAGTCACTGACATCCAGCTAAAAGCTGAATTAATTGGGCTTTCCATTAAGAGCACTCTTTCAGGAATTTACGCAGCACTAACTCAATCAGCTTGCAAGGACTGATCCTCACAGTGCTAAAACCTTTTCTAAAGCAACAAAATGAACTTTAAAGGCAGAATCGATTGCATTTTGCCTTTGAATTATCAAGCCAGGGTGTTATAGCATGGATGATTATTAAAGGCAGATCAGCCATAAAACTTAAAGCAGGGGGAGTGAAACTCTACCTTGCACAACATTAGCCTCTACTGAGAATGTGCAACGACAGCTCCGCAATGGGAAAACCTGATGGAGCTAGTTAGAGTTGGAAGTATTTTTAGAGGACTCAAAGAATACCAGGTCTCAGACAGTGTAAGCCTTGAAAGATTAACAGCTGTGCCTTAATCTGGCCTCGCAAACATTTAACTGGACAGCACAGTAACAAGCTATCACGATCTCCACCACAACTGATAGAGATTTCTCACTAAGATTACCATAGACAAAAATACTGTAATTTGATTTGGACGGCTGCAAATCTCCAACATTTTCTGATTTTGCCTGGGCAGTGAAACAAAAACTCAAGGGTCTTCAACTTATACTGCACACCCACCTCATGAGATGAAACTTGCAGCTCATCAGCTTCGAGTTCTTCCCACATTTCAGAATCCAGAATTCCTGTCTTCATACTCTATTTCTCCTAAGCTGTCCACCCACCTTCGTTCTCTGTTCCTTCATTGTTCTCACTGTTATTACGTATCTCCACAGTCACAGAAACATGGTGCCTGTCTCTAAAAAAGATGTCCCCCTCCACCCCCCTTCATTTCCCAGTTTTCTACATCTAAAAGATGGAAAAGACTCCAAAAACTGCAACAAGGGTTTACAATCAATCTGCCTGTATGAATGGTATTTATAACAGCTGATCACCTCTGCTCACAATATCCCAACTGGGCGGTGTCATCCCTGTCAAAAAGAGAATTTCCTTCAAATCACAAAGATTGTATCTGAAAGTCCAAAAAGGAGTTTTTAGCCATGCTGGGTTTTTTTGTTGTTGTTGTTGTTGTTGTTTGGTTGGTTTTTTTGCTGTTCAACACATGGAAGGAGAGAACCAAATATGATAAGCTACTTCTACTTCTGAGGGCCTCCTCAGACAGCTCTACCAGACCCAGGGGCAGCAACCATTCATGTTGACTCCTTCCTGTGCCATGTGCCAACACATGCCAAACACAGATCAGCATAAAGAGCCAAATGTCTTACCTTAATTCATAAAATGGGATTGGCCAGAAAGAAAAGAAATTTGCAATTTATCTAGAGTCTAGCTGTTAAAAACAAAACAACAACAAAAACATATCTCATGATGGCCATTTCTACCCCTGACAAAAATATGTGAAATTTGGTGGTGTAAATCTGAAGGAGCCCATGCTCAGTTTCTAGGACTTGGTCCTGCATTCAGAGTTTTGAAGAAGAACACAGCACTGAGTTCTTTGAATGCTTTCTTGCCTTTTTTGTGCAACACAGTTCAGGTAATTCTCCAAACACTTTCAGACTTGAAAAAAAATTCTCTCCAAGCACGTTGCCAACCTTTACCAAGTCTGTCAGTCTTAGCTAAGAAGGATTATACAAAACAAGCAAAAATTATTTCAAAAGAACAATTTATGTCCAGTCCATGGTTGGGGCAAAGTTTCAGGTCAGTTCTTTATCTCCACTGGTTCCCACATTGAAGTTTACGATGGAAACCTGAACCAAGGAATTCTCTTAGAGCAGCTACAACACAAAACAGTGAAACCAAGCTCAGAGATTTGTTTGTTCAAGAGCACCAGCCAAGCATCTTTACCATGTGTTAAATACAAATTATTTGAAAGGCATTCAAAAGCTAAATTGGGCTTAGTATTACCTTTTAAGTTTTATGGGTTGTGGAAATTTTCCCTGCTTAATTATCAAAGCATTTTACAGCCTTCTACAATCTCCAGGAAAATAAGGACAGAACAGAGAGATGGGGGAGGCATCCGGATGAAAGCCTGACCTCCAGAGCTCCCAGGGAACCGTAGCGGCTGTTAGCCTCCAAAAGCAAAACAGCAACCACCCTTTCCAGGAGAGCTGGAGGCTTTGAAATTGGAAGCTGAGAGGCAACAGCTGGAGCGATTTGCATGGCACAGGCCTGCCATGCCCAGGACAGTAAGCCAACCACTGCTTCTCCATTGGCAAAGCACTCAGGTTGAGGCCTGCTACGAGCACAGCCAGTGCTTCTGATGTGGCAAGCTCCTCCACTATGCCATGGTCACCAAGAAAACAGGCACCGTGCTTGCATATCTCCATGGTGTCTGTCCACCCAGTGCAGATCAAGAGAATGGATCTGCCTGTCTTTCTCATGGGCCCAGCTGAACCACTGAGAGCCAAACAGGAAAAAAAAAGAGAAAAAAAAGTTAAATTTTGGGCCAAGATGCTCCTTTAATAACCAAGGGAAGCAATGCCAAAAGGTGTTCTTCACAGCTGGCATGGGCTAGGTCAAGGCAGCAGAATGTCTGCTGAGTCTTTAAAGATGCGGGAAGCCAATGTCAAGGCTGTGGAGAAGCAAGCTGAGTTCTGTTAGAGGACTGATTGTGAAGGATTCCTTCCCTTTGTGTTTGCATAGTCCAGCACTATAAGGCTCTGCTGCAAAGCTCTCCAATTGCTAATACAGCAGAATCAAACAATAAAAGAATAAACTCTTCTAAAAATCATCCAAATCCCACTGTACTCCAGAGGAAAGTTGGTACCAAAGCTTCTTGGAAATCCTGCTAAGATTTTAACTGGATCTTGTATAACTTAGGCTCCTTAAGAACAATGACAACTTTCCTAGCCTGTCTTTCTGAAGATTTGGTATTCAACAGCGGTGACTATGAAAGAATTTAGAGAACTATAAATTAATTTCCAAGTTACAGTAATAAGGGAGTGTCATATTTATTCAAACTGCTTCCTTCCCTTTTCTATCAGTTGAACACTGAGCACTGTAAATAATCTAGGCACACACTTGCCAGCATCCAAGTTTAGCCTAGGTTTTCAAAGGCAATTACAAGCTATTCAATGAGCTTCCTAGTGCAGTTAGACAACTACCCAATTCAACAGTTTGAAAAGCACATGTGCTTTGGTAAAGTTATTTCTTCTAAAACACGTCCGCACCGATAGTGGTTCTGACACATGTATGTGTGTATTCCATCAGGTAGGACAATATGGCTGTTGCATTGCAGCCATTTCATCCACCAATATACATTTTGCATGCAAGGCATAGGATTTACACTGGAACATGAGAATGAGTGCAATTTTAGATGTTAGATTGATATTGGGTACACTTAAATAAGGAAAAATACTCCACAGCTTAATTAACACCCTCTGTTGTCATACATTTCCCCACTTATGCTTGGCTTCTATCAAATGGGTCCCTCGTGACAAGAAAGACATTGAGAGACTGGAGCATGTTCAAAGAAGGGCAACAAAGGTGTGAAGGGTTGAGAGCACAAGTCTTATGGGGAGCAGCTGAGGGAACTGGAGTGTTCAGTCTGGAGAGGAGGAGGCTCAGGGGAGACCTTATCCCACTACTTTACAAGATCCAAATTAAAAGAGAAAAGATTGGCAAGCTTTTGAGAGTAATAAGGCACATGGGAGAGGAATAAAAACTACAGAGAAAAGCAATTGTAAAGATGAATGTGAAAACAAGAAAGGATGCTTCTAATAAGATGTGCACACGACAGAGGAAGAAATTTACAAAACACACTCATAATTTTCACAATGCACTTATACTCTCTGAAGGATTCATCAGTCCCTAGAAGTGATACTCAGCTTTTATTTTCTTTTTTCGACTCTGCCTAGCTTCAGAACTTCCCCACCCCTTTCCTCACACTTGCCTTCAGCCAACAGCTTTGTGCCACATCAGTAGGCCAGGCAACCAGAATGCCAGGTTGGATGGGATCCTGGGTGGCCTGATCTAGTGTTTGGAACTGGGTGAGCCTTAAGGTCCCCTCCAGCCTAAGCCATTTTCTGATTTTATGATCACTATTCTCCCACAAGAAACAAGCTGAGCAGCAGACTTCATGTTTTACTGAAGCATCAGAAAAGGTGGATCAGGAAAGCTCTGTGAATATGCCAGTTGTGCTGCCTCCCAGCAGAGCACCAATAGGCACTTTCTAATGGGGAAAGCAGGAAAAAAAAAAAAAAAAAAAAAAGTATTTAGTCCAGACTCTTTACTCCAATAACATAAACCTCCATTTAGCACACCATCCAGCTGAACTGGGGGAGACTTTTTGTAAGGCAATAATAAGGATTAAACTGTGTATCCCTTTGTATTCGGTATCAAGAGAAGCATTTCAGCAGGACATCCCCTCTAAAATGAAACATGACAGCAAAGGACATTACATACAATCTTACATATACCTCACCTTGACTTAGAGAGCTCTAATTTAAATAACATTTGTGTTCAAAATGCCAATAAAAGATTCAGCTCACTGATTAGAAATGTTTTACCTGGACATGGCACATCTTCCCTCCTCCTTACGAGGTCTGGCTCTGATGAAAGGAGACAGTCTGTACTGCATCTCTTACAGTGAAATACTTTAAGTGGATTTACTAGCTTTCACCCTTCCAACAAAAATAATAATAATAATGGCTATATCTATAAACACGCAGCCCCAAGAAGCTTTCCTCTTCCCTCCCTGAGGAAAAATGAAACCTTGGCAGCTAAAAATAGAGATAAACAAACATCTTGGGAAATGAAAAATGACAATAGAGAAGAAAAATGAGATAATTTTAGGTTTCTAAAGATCAAGAGAAGAGCCAGGTACGGAGGTTACCTCTAAAGGCAGCCCCTGGGAGATAGAGGTTGTAAGTCCAGACAAAGAAACTCATCCTCCAGCTCAGGGCTACTGAAGTGGATGTTAAGGTGGCAAATTCTCAGGTCAGAATTTCTAACTAGTAAAGCAGAGCTACACACTAGCCTAAGGTCAAACAGAAATAAGGCTTTTTGTTCAACGGTAGAAAAAATACTAAAACAGATGAAAAAAATTACCTGTAGCCAAAATTAGATGTATGTGGAGAAGGACAAGTCATTTTTATGTGCTTTGAAAAGTTTTGCAGCCTTTTGATTTTCTTGCTTGGAAGGGAAAAAAAAAGTTTTTAAATTTAAAGGTCAACAACAACTTTCTTGAGCTAAAGAAGATGCAGTCTGCTTGCAGTGAAATGCACGGCTAATCTTATCTTGGCAAACTTGGCTAAAGGTATTTTACATTTTGGAGATACGCTGCTTTTAGCGATTCCTTATGTTGTTTGCTTTACGCATAATTCAGACAGCTGAATTACTGGCATCAAGAACAAACCATTGTACTGTCCTTCCATTCCAACCTTTGCATTAATTATTGATAATTTCCTGTACCATTAGCAAACTTGTGCTTTTGTCTTTTAAAAATAAGTAATTATGAAAATCTAAATCAGGCATGTTTCCAGTTGTACCTAACTAGTTCCTGCTCCTCTGCAAGATACAAAAAGCATCACCTCTTGGTGCTCCCGGCTTGAAAGATGCTACCAGGAAAGCAGCTGCAGACCAGATAGTTAAGACCAGCGTGCTGCAGTGCGCTACCACTGCCCACAACCTCCATCAGAGGGTGAAGGTAGCCCAGTAACCAGCTGGGTGGTAGATACTCACACAGACCACACTCCTCACTTAACCTCCGATGCTCACATTTGGTAGTTTTAAAGAGAGAAGCTAAGTGGTGAAATAATTGGAAGTAGACACGTTTGGCATAGGAATTAGGAATATCTAGCACATGGCATTCTGGATCCAAAATTATGTTTTCTGTGCATTAGAGCCTGGAATGTAAAGGAATTTTGCACTGCTGTCCAGCTAAAGGGAGAGCATTTTTTAAATTTCATTCAGATCACATTATTGTTGTAAAAGCATTTTTATCCCAGCTGAAACTCTGCAAACACTGCCACACTTTTAATTAGGGGCAGCCAATTATACACAGCATGTTTTCATTCATGCGGTCTATTCAAAGTATTTTCTTAATTTGCCTCTATGCTTTTCTCATTGTTATCAGTCCCAGTGCAGCTCTCCAGTGTCTGATTAGCAGGAAGCATGGGATGGTGAAATAGCCTGTTGTGACAGCCAGGTCACGCAGCAATAACAATATACCTTGGACTTCCAGCCACAATAACAAGGGGAAATAAAGTTCGCTGACTCAGTGGTATGGGTTCCTTAGCCCCTCTGAAAGCCTGCACCACCTGCTCCTTGTCAAGGGTCCCTGACTTGATGTTCAAGGACTGACTACAATAGATAACAAGAATATAAACAGTGAAAGGATGAAGGGAAGGAAAAGAGCAACCACGCATAGCTCTACAGTACCAGGTATGGTGTTGCATATCACAGGCAAATGGCATTAGCCCCCTACAAGACTAGAACGTATGTACATATATACATAGCAGTGTATATTTCTGCTCCCACAGATCTACAAGAAATGAATAAACAGCAGCAGTGGAAAGCCGTGAGATTGTCACCTTGATAAGTTACATAAGTCTTGTATTTCAGATCTCTGAAAATAGACTTTGGCTGTTTGATTCAACCATAAATCAGAATGCCTGTTAATCTGGTTTTAGAGCGGCTTTCCTGTGCAGGTTTGAGCGTCTCAAAGGAATATACTGTTCATTGATTTATGGACTAGTTCTGCTGAAAAGTTGATTTACCGTTGCTTTCTGCAAACAGTGAATTGCAGCTAGCTGGTTTCTCTGAATATGCAAAGCCTGTACTGTATATAAAGGTGGGAGAGTTTGACAGTATGCAACTAAGTAAATCACAGTGATTCCAGTGTTTGCTTTGAGATTTACAGTGCACACTGTAATTTAGGCACCAATGCTGACCCCAAAAATACAACCAAACAGGAAAGAGCTTTGTCATCTTTTCATATATTGGAACTGCTTTAATTTATCCATCATTTCACATGTTTGTTTAGAAGTCACTCTAACTAACAAAATCCACTTTGAAAAGCATAAACAGTAGCATCTAGAAATTATTTCAAACTTCATTTGACAACAGTCTCAAGCATTACATTTTAGATCTTCATGCAACCCCTACAAGTTCATTTTGGATTTCCAGCAATGCTTACATATTTCATATCAATGGTTTTGCAACACAAGTCACTGCAAACAGTCTCAATTAAAAGAGCCACAGCAGTGAGCCTTAGTAGCAAAGAATATCAGAAGGCACATTAGGAGGTGTTCAATTGGTATTCTCTATACCTACTGCTGCTGTGCATTTGATACAAATACTGTCATATTTATTTCTGTGTGCATAAGACACATTCCTGCCATCAGCTACAGCTCTTCAACAGGTTCTTTAAAACAATATTGATCAGTGGTAACCAACATGGCTTCACCAAGGGCAAATCATGCATGACAAAATCAGCGTGATTTATGATGGAGTTACAGCATCAGTGGGCAAAGGAAGAGCAACTGATATCATCTACCTGGACTTGTGCAAAGTGTTTGACACTGTCTCACACAACATCCTGGATGCCAAATTGGAAAAGAAATGGAATTAATGGACGGACCACTCACTGGGGTAAGGAATTGGCTGGATGGTCACACTCAGAGAGCTGCAGTCAGTGGCTCATTGTCCAAGTGCAGACTGATGATGAGTGGAATTCCTCAGGGTTTAGTGCTAGGACCAGTGCTATTTGATATCTTTGTAGGCAACATGGACAGCAGGATCAAGTGCACCCTCAGCAAGTTTGCAAACGACACCAAACTGAGTGGTGCAGTTGACATGCCAGAGGGAAGGAATGCTACCCAGAGTAACTTGGAAAGGCTTGAGAGATGGGCCTATGCCAACCTCATGAAGTTCACCAAGGCCAACTGCAAGATCTTGCACCTGGGTTGAGGCAATCCCAAGCATAGATACAGGCCAGACAGAGAATGGCTTGCAGGCAGCCATGAGGAGGAGGATTTAGGGCTATTGCTTGAAAGCCTCAACATGAGCCTACAATGTGTGCTTGTAATCCAGCCCAGCAGGTTGAAGGAGGTAACTCTGCCCCTCTGCTCTCTTCTCATGAGACCCCACCTGGAGTACTGCAACCAGTTCCGGGGTGAGCTGTTGTAGCTGGTTCAAAGAAAGGCCACAAAGATGATCAAATGGCTGCAGCACCTCCCCTATGAGGACAAGCTGCAAGAGTTCAGGCTCTTCAGCCTAGAAGAGGCTCTAGGCGGAACTTAGAGCACACTTTGAGTACCAGAAGGGGGCCTACAGGAAAGCTAGGGAGAGACGTTTTATAAGGTTTTGTAGCAACAGGTTGAGGGGAAATGGCTTTAAACTGGAAGAGGAGAGATTTAGACTAGATATTAAGATGAAGTTCTTTATATTAGTGTGGTGAAAAAGGGCTTTGAGCAACCTGGTATAGAGGGAGGTGTCCCTGCCTATAGCAGGGGGTTGGAACTAGGTGATCTTAAAGGTCCCTTCCAACCCAAACCACTCTATGATATATCTTCTCAAGGTCAGTCAGCCAACCCATTCACTTTTTACAGCTCTCGTCTAAGAGGAATAAATGTTACAATAGCCATTTCATAAGCAGCTGTATAGAAAAGAAGAAGAAGAAAAAAAAAATGATGCATGACTGGAATTTGGGATCTTACTGTCTCATCTTACATTTATTCCACCAAAAGTGAGAAACTCAATTCCAGTACTTGCAGTGGATGGGAGTGGTGCAGAAAGGAAAGCTCTAGCATAGCTGGTAGCAACATCTTCTGTTCTTTAAGGAAGAGAAGGGAAGCAAACCTATACAATATCTATGAGACTACTGTTCCCCGAAACTGCAAGCAGAAGTCAGTGGTTCCAGGGTGAGACAGCACAGTGTCTCAACTTCTCTTGAAGAAAGAATGAGTAATATTCATGAATCTAGATTTTTTTGCCTACAGAGGTAACCTAGCTGTCACCATACTGAATATATCAAGATTGCAGATATTTTTCTTTTTGCTGATGTTTAATTTGGCAGACTATAACTTGACACACTCTTTATAGTGACTTTTCCTGCTTCTGGCAAGAGTTGTGTACCTCATCAGCCAGTATAAGGAAAGATTATATCCTTTGTAGAAAATTGTGCCGCCAGCGTCACAATATGAAGCCAGTGTAATTTACAAGTACTTGTCTTCCTTCTCCTTTAATTTTGGTCTGGACACTAGGCCTTTTATATCAACTTTCAAGCTATTTTTCATTTTAGGAGCTAATCTTTTGGTTACTGACGTGGAATGACAGAACACACCTGTGATCAAAGGGGAAGGTAGACGGAAAAAATATCTCTCTAGTTCATGTACGTATGTCCATTATCCTTACCCTGTAATGCAGTGCCTCATATAACTTTAGTCAATTATTAGACATTTTACAGTTATTTTCGGAACAAAGAAACTATTGAGCAAGTCTAGCACATGCATGTTTCTGTATTAATTTAAACTGTCCCAAGTAATGACTTGAGAGAGGTCAAATATCTTTTAACAATAATTAGAAAAAAAATGTAATCCACCTCCTGGTTTAAAGCAGCATGGACACAGAGAGAAAAGCCAGAAATTGCTGTTTGTCAAGGTGGAGCAATACCACCTTATGCTACCCAAAATGAAATGACTTACTGGGACTCTTTTTAGTGTGAACAAATCCCAGACTCAAGACTTAGATTTTTTTTAAGGCCTAGATTAAACTAATTCAGGATTTCCCCCCAGGAGTAGTTTAAGCGTCTGTTTTATTCTAGAGGGGAATAAAGGAAATCAATCTTAGGATTTCTCATCCCCCTCCCCCCAAGTCTTCCAGCTTAGCCAGCAACCACATCTAAACTGGAAAATGGGAGTCTGAAGAAATGGTATGGAAGGGGGGATTATCTCTGAGCAGGCTGTGAGAAACCTGGTTACCAATTCATCTCTGGGACATGTTGCCACTCCTGTCCTCTGTCAAAAACCTAAGTCATATTCCTTGTAACATTATACTGAATCAGAATCTGACATCAATTGAAAATATAAATTGTTTTTGATATTATTTTCCCATTGCTAGAGAGGTGATTACAATGGAACAGAGGGTTATGTGAATTTAGCAAATGGCAGAAGCTTGATTAACTTTTTTAAGGAAAGGAAAAAAAAAAACTTGCCTACTTATGTGATCCACTACAACAACTGCAGAAATAAAAATGAGGAAAGACCTTCTTTTCCCCCTCGACGTACCCTCATGAAATTATTTTCTATAGCTGACTAGTATAAAAGTTGTGTAGAAGAGAAAGAATTCTGAAAACTGC
>PPHD01014165.1:0-16875 GCA_002909625.1 Bambusicola thoracicus
GTAACGACGGCATTAGGATCCCTGTTCATATATTTCTTAAGCCGCATGTGCATATTCTTTCATGAGAACAATCAGGCTCCTCCAATATACAATTCTAAGCGTCCCTCTCTTCTTTCTCTGCTGAATTATTTATGCAGCCAATATTAAGTCAAATATGCCTTACATATAAATGTTTCATATCAACTTAATAAGAATTTCCCAGTTCCCAGTCGCTTACTGTTGGTCTAGGTAGCTTGCCCAATTTCTGCCTTCAGAGGTTTCTGTTATGAGCCGTCTAACTGCACTGAACATGTTTTGAAGGCACGCTTTATGGAAGTGATGCATGATAAAATAAAGTCATTTAGAAAAGTCCCTCAATGGCATTTAAGGAAAACAAGATGTCAATGTATAAGAAAGAATATTCTCTAGCAGATTAATAATTTGTTAAAGGATAGAAGGCAAATGAGAAGAGTAAACAATTCTCTTGTTAATGCTAAATTATTCAAGGTAGCAAAAACACAAGACAAACTCAGAAGTACTACAGAAAGATCTGACAGTGCTGAATGAGTGAGTGATTAAAGGGAAGATCAAATTTATCATCAGTAAATGAAGATAAATGCTTACAAGGGAAACATAAGTACAAAATGATATGCTCTAAGTTATCTGATCCCCCTCAAAAAGTAATCTGGTATCTC
Organism: Bambusicola thoracicus; assembly: GCA_002909625.1. Taxonomy (NCBI): domain Eukaryota; kingdom Metazoa; phylum Chordata; class Aves; order Galliformes; family Phasianidae; genus Bambusicola; species Bambusicola thoracicus. The sequence continues at coordinate 675 of PPHD01014165.1, forward strand.
CGATATTGCTCAAAAATAATGGTTATTTTGATAAAAATATCATTTCGATGCTCAAAGATCAAAATGTAAATAAGATGCTGGAAATGTTTAGGAAGAGAATAGAGAACAAAACACAAAACATCACTATGCTTTTATATAAATCCTTTGAGTGCACATACTTTGAATCTTGCATGCAATTTTTTTTAACCTCACCTCCTGACTTGCACAGCAGAAGAGGACAAAGGCTATTAGAATGACAAAATGATTCTTTGGAGAAAAAAAGAGTAGAAAATAAAGATGGAGAATGATACAGATAAGGAAAGAAACATAAATAAGCTGAAAATGAATTAGAAAAATGATGGATAATAAGGCTATTTGTGAACATTAACAGGATTCATGCAGCCTTCAACTTTGGTAGTTTCCAAATGCTAAGGGAACTGCTCACTCTGCACATGTCCTGCTTTTACATCTGTTCACTACCTCCATAGTTTAAGACAAAAACCAACTGCACAGAGTTTTGTCCCAGCACTGTAAAATTCCTCCTGAAGCTTTATTTTATTTCCTTGAAGTACTATTACATATTTGAGAAAGGAAGGGGAAAAAAAGCAAGCTCTTCTTGGGTACAGATGGGAAGATAGTGGTATTGATGTTTTCCTTGTTGGGGAGAGGATGAGGGGAAGGAGGAATTTCTTGCTTGAGCTGGAGCCTTACAAGCAGCAGCTTATAAATAGGCAACACTACAGTGTTTTAGATCACATGGTTCATTTTTACAGTAAAATTAGCCTGTTGCATACCCCAACACAGTGAGGATAATTGGCAAAGTTGCAGTGAGGTGGGACTCAGAGTTTGGATTACAGAAAGAGTAAGTTGATGCTACCCTTTAGTAAAGTAACCCATCAACTCTGAGAGTAGCTAAGACCTTCAGTTATATCACTACTGCTCCCAAGCATACAGCTGGAACAGAACATTCACATACCAGGCAGCCTTTCCAGCCAAATGTTTGCCCTGCTGAGCCTTAACTACAGCTCTTTTCCACTGACTGCTCCTTATCACATAGAAAATAAATGTTGATTCCTAATTGGCATTTCCTCTCTACCTGAATGCACACCAATTTTCATCTAATTTCTCTTTCACAAAAGCCAGTGCAAAATCTTTCTAGCAGAACGCTCTCAAAACTCTCTACAGTCCAAAGGACTCATTCATGTTGCCTGGAATGTACCAGGGCAGGGGCAGGCAGGACAGGCAGCCCCACAGCCTCCCCTCTCTCAGACTTCCACTGGCTCACCCTACAGATAGGCTCACCCTATGTGAATGGGGAACTGGAAACAAACTGAACAATGTGCATTTAGTTCTCCTTCACAGAACATCTTTGCGTCTCAGGACAATTTTTTCCCTGATCTCCCTTCCCTGAGATACACAGTAGCAGTTCTCTTGATAATAGTAAGTTTCTGTTTTCCTTCCTAAATTTTTAATGGGTATATTGGACTTTATATGGGAGAAACGCAAGTGCACAGAGTTTCCAGAAATCCAATCACTTGCTTTAGTTGCACTGATGTGCTTTACTGAATCTAAAGACAGCTTTGAAAATTCTGGCTCAAATTCTTCCTTTTGATATACATACTGCTTCCAACTTCTGCTCTAGTGGGAGCACTCTAAGGAAGGATATGGTCCCACATCATCCTGTTACAACGTTCACTGCCCTTCAGAGTGCAGTGGAAAAAAAAAAAAGATTAAAAAAAATAGTTATACCTAGAAAATGAGTAGCTTGATTTATTCATAGTTCTGTTTTCTCAGAGTTTTGGGATTTATGTCATCACCATCTTACATTTCTTCCTACTAATGATGTGCTCTCATGCTATTTCCCAATACATACTTACTCCCTTTATTGCTTTCAATATTGAACTGTAGTGACTTAATTCCACCTACGCTACACAATACCTCCAAGGTTTCATCTTTGTTATGACAAAACCTACTGGCATACAGTAGTTCTTAGCTCTAGAAAGTCACTATTTTATAAACTTAAGAACAAACTAAAGAGTAAAGAAGATTTTAGGATGTTATGTCAGTTCTTTGGAGAAAATAAAAATGCCTTAAGCATATCAATTACCACTGTGGTTTATACTCTTCAATGGGAAGAAGCAGAAGTTTTGAGTTGCTTCCTTACACAGGTGGTGAGCAGCAGTGTGCCAATCACCAGTGTGCTTCTCACCCTACACCAGGGACTCTCTTGTTTGTAAACATCTTAAAAAGTTGCTGCAAGCCAACGATGACTCTGCCCTCAGTATGATGGGATAGAGACATGTAGGACACATTGGCTCAGCCCCATACCAGTCCCCCATGGGTTTCATCACCAGCATGCCAAGACAGCACAAAACATCAGCACCCAGAAGAGCCTCTGGTAACTCTTTCACTCAACTTTAAGAAAAAAATTCAAACAGGCAAGAAAGACTGCACGCGGCAAGGAAATTCAGTCTATTCCAGTACTGGCCAAACCTTTCCTTTTCCCAACACTATTTTCCAGTTACTCAGAAGGATTTGCAACCCACATAATATTCTGAGATATCTCTCTGAAGGCGCAGAGTTCTTGGAAACATGCCTTCCGAATCAAAACATCTCAAACATCTGGCAAAGTCCTGGGTCTGAATCATGACGGCACTTTGTAACAGATATTGCCAGGGTCACAAACACATGATTAAACACGGCACATCTTTTCCTAGGAATCATACTGAACAAACCAGTTTTCTGAGGCACAGCCATAACCCTTCCCACCATGTTAGGCAGAAAGGCTCTGCCCTGATATGAAGAAAGCTTCCTGGCGGCAGAGCTGTGCAGGACATGTGGCTCCCAGGCAATGATTCTATGATTCTCCTTCTGCCCCACACCCAGCCAAGCAGCAGCAGTGCTGTAGAGCAGAACTAGTAGTTCAGTGACACAGAGGGGAAGTAGAACAAGGCAGAGAGATCAAGTGAGCTCTCCTAATGTGGCTTGGATTGCTCATGATCCCAGTACCAAGGGGTGAATCCTCAGCTCCGTGTTATCAGCCTACCTCCTGTACTATCCTATTTCTATTTCCTTGCCCACAACTGTTAGTCAGATTCTTCACGAATTCTTTCAACAGTTGTCTCCACTGACATATTGTGGATGCATTCCAATGTAAATGAGAAGCAAATTTTCACATTACTCCTGTATTTAATATATATGTATATATATACTGAAAATGTAGGGCACTGTGCAAATCACCTTGCAGCAATTGCAAAAGCGCATAGAGACCAGAGAATAAGCATGATAGAAAACCTATTACACCTGAAACAGCAACACACTGTTTTAAATGTCATGTGACTGCTGTACAGAACATAACATAGAGCTTTAAAAGACCAGGATCTGGGGAATTGACACTGTGCATCTGACATACAGATTGCAGTGGCTGCTCCATTTGAGTGCTTTTTAAAGAGAGGAATGAACCAAGATTGATACCACAGTTATACAGTTTTATAACTAACATAGGTGAGCCATTTACAGGGAGTGCAGACACATAGTGCATTTTAACCGCAGAAAAAGACGTGTTTATAAATCCAGAAACATCTCTGTTGGGTCAGGCCACTATAGTTTACAGCAAGTGCAGAACTGCATGAAGTGAATAGCAGAACTCTTAACAGCAGCTTTCCTTCTGGATTTCATCCAAACTAATAACTTCACCGTGGCTCTGCTTTCTCCACGCACTTTGGCTCTTATCTAAATGACAAGTCTTGTCCATGTGCCACAGTTAAGTACAGCATAGGGTCAAGGAAATGACAGAAGCATTCTGTGTTCTGCCAGACAAATCTCAGTAGGTAGAACGTTATTTTTTCTATTGGTTATTTGATAGTGCCATCTGTAACTCCTGCCAATTTCCATGTGTTTCTAAGGGCAACTGCTTTCCATTTGTTGAGAAAACAAGGGTGTGAAAGAGCTAACCAGCAGGAAGTTAACAGTTAGGGGCACCCATTTTTATGCAACTCTAAGAACACTCCTACCTGCAACACGGAGCAGAAAAAAAATGCCAAATATAATATATGTGAGGGAGTCAACAGACTGAGAAACAAATGCACATTCAGAAAAAGATTTCTTCTCAATTTATGCTTTTTTTTTTTTTTTTTTTTTAACATTGCACATGACCTACTTTGTTCTTAAGGGCTGGAATGGGTACCTGACTGGAACATCAGCTCAGGAATACCAAGGCTCATGTGGCTGGAGGCACAGTATGAACTGGAACAGAAACAGCCTTTTTTGTTACATGTGATTGAAGCCAGTTCTTTTTGGAAAAATAACAGCAAATTCCTCCATGTTATCTGCTCCTTGTTGAGAGACTATTACAGTCCAGTAAAGTGGAGAAACCTTTAATAGATAATAAATACAATACACGTGTGATATTGTATCTCAGATATTTCATGAAAAGGAGAGAGAGAGGCAATCTTCTACAACAATAGAATTACCTATATATAGAAGACAGTCTCTTCTATTAATCTTACAAGCACAACAAAAAGTGGTCTTGCTCTCAGAATTGCTTAACACATTAATAAGGTTTATGCTGTACCTTCAAGATCACACTATAGACGGTTTTGAAGCACTGAAATGTTTCAGACGAATGTAGTTACATGCAGATTTCTACCTGACTTTTCCTGTGATGCCAATTAAATCAGAGCACTTTGTTAGCAGGCCTCTCCCACTAAGTATGGCTTAGATTCTTGCATGCCAGTGTCTTCAGAAACTTTTCTAATCCCTCCCCTCCCAGCTTGAATAGGGTATTTCACATCAATAGAAGTTTGCAGATAGATCAGAGCACAAGCACTCTTTGATTGATTGTCTCAATGGTGATAGGACACAGCGAGCAGTATCCTTAAGTTTCTCTCTAAGACTGGCTCTATAACAACATTTCTGTATCACATTTTCTCAAACTGCTTAAAATCAGTTAGGTACTTATCTTGAGTTAGTGTTAGTTGCAAATGCTTAATAATTCTAAGGGAAACAAAGGAATTCTGCACCTAAAAACAGTTTAGTACCAAATGCCAAGAACATCCACAGGAGACAGGAGACTTTCCAAAGATAAAATTAAGTACCAGAGGCTAAATTTCAGGTCGTGACCAGGTTTAAGCAAGGACACTGGAACCACTAAGCCTTAATTCTTTCTTTATATGAAAGCCTTTTTTCATTTGTTTGTTTTTTGTTTTTTGGACTGATCCAGTATAAGAAAAAAAAAGGGGGGGGAGCAAGAAAAAACAAGGGGGGAGAAGCTGCATGGCTATCACTCTGTTGCACAAATTCATCACACACAGTAGGATACTCTGTGGAATATACATAGGAGAGGAGGAGCTTATTAAGGTTCTTATGTATTAAAAATTGCACTCAAAGGAAGAGAGATTTCTTAAAATGTCACTCAAAATGCCTAGATATGTTTCTAGGTGATCCTACGGAGCATCTCAAAGTCTACTCATAACAGATGAAATACTGCAAAAATGTAACCTGTTGCTTTCTATCCTAACCCCAAAGATGTAATCACTCTTTTCAGGAAATGTAACTGAGTTAATATAGCAAAATTTAATAATATTAAAATGCCAGAGCAGCAATTTGATATTAAATACATTCTTCATGGAATTACTTGCTGCACATTGACAAAATCCGGATATTGTGTGGGTTGTTCCTTTAAAATCATACGTACAGTTCTGACACAAAGAAACTCAAAGAAATTACGTGCAGATTAATTCAGCTAATAGCAGAAACAGAAATCATGCTCAGAAACAAAAAAAACCCTACAAGTACGACAGCCTGCGAGGATTATATTGAACATGCTGATAAATGAAGTGTGAATAGATGAAATTTCCTGCATGAAAAAATAAATATAGGGATTACAGAAGTCATAGTAAATTCTCCCCAGGAAACTCGTTGGTGCATTATGTTTTCATTTAACTCAGCTGGTAGCATCTTGCTTCTTTGAAGCTGTAAGTAGAACAGTATAAATTCTCCTGAAGCCACTAGGCACAGAGAGATACTAAGATGCACCTGTATGCACAGTTGAACCAGAAGACAACACGTAAATTAAATCAACCAAGATAGGGGGAAAAAAAAATAGAACTTTTTAACATGGAGAAGCAAGCAATTCTTAATGATGGCTCAACAGCAGCTATGGACTAATGTTAACTAATGTAAACTATGGTTTAATGTTAGAGATCTTTTTGTTTTTAGCAACTTTTCAGACACAGGACCAAACTGGTAACATCTGATCGAGGAAGGAAAATCCAGAATGCCTGACTGCCACGAGGAGCTCTGCACCCAGATCCCTTCCCATCCTGCCAGGATGGCCCATGATCATGACTTCAGCCTTCTGGCAAAAGATTTTTCCCCAGTCCTTCTTATCTTCTATTAGTATTTCGCCATGAGTATACAAAAACCCTTTCAGATCACTAAAGCATGAAAGTTGGGCTACTTTTTTTTTACCTGAATTTCTTCTTGGTGTAGCTAATCCCATTTCTACAGTGCATTCCATAATCTGACTCCCATATGATAAAGCGACAAGGTCTGTATTAATCATATCATGCATTCCATATAGCTAGTGAACACTGTATTGAGTTTATTCCTTCTTTTATGTTAGAAATCACTCATCCCCATCACTGTCTTCAGTTCCCCAATCAATAGCTGTCCAAACTCGGATAAAAAATATTGGGTTTGGTTCTTCTAAAACCTAGTATTAATGACATATTGGCATATTTTGATCCATTGCTATGGGCTCTGATAAAGCACTGCCTTGCTAAAGAACACGAGTAATCTTCAGTCTATCTGTCCTCCACTTCTTTATTGAAGATCATCCTACACACCTAGCAGAACTGTGATCAGAACTGAATACACAAGTGTGATAAAAACATTGTCATACACTGTCCCAAACTAAGCACCGAATCTGGAAAAAAATATTTTTAGATAATTGTGGAATATAATTAGCTTGTTTCATAAAAGCGTGGGCTGCATCAAATTAAAGAAGCGATGTTTTTATCTAGACAGTTTTTAAAGGGCAGATATTCTTAGAGTAGCTGACTGGGAACTTTTCAGCTGGGATGCATGAACACAGAGACAGGTCTATCATTTACAGTAATGAAAAGTCATAAATGCCTTTATTAAGAGTTATTTCCTGCATAAAGAGGAATAGGCTACCGAGGGGTTTCATAGCTGAATGCAGAAGTAGTAGGTAAGCTGTTTTTTCATAAAATAACTCCAGACCAAATTGAGGAAGATGTCAGACCTAAATCCATCACCATCGTTCATGCTTCCCATCCCTCCCCAACCACTATTAAAAGGATTTCAGTGGAATAATACAGCACCTAAGAAAAAAATGGCAAATTAATTCTCCACTGTTATTTTAGAGTAAACCCTGTTGTGTTGGTTTTTTGTTTCCTTTCCTTTTTTCCTTCATTAACATGACAACATTGGTCCAGTTGCCAGCTTGAGGCCATGCTTTAAATGCGCAGTATCGCACATTGTATGGAACACAACAGATGCAACTACCACAGCAACAGCAACACAATTTAATTAAAAATTTAAAGGTTACCTATTTAGCTGTTCCAAGGCTGTAAAAACATGCAATTTTGTGCCAATATCTCTCATTAAAAAAAAAAGAAAGAATAGTTTTGTCTTTAGGACTATCTCCTGTGATAAGTTTCCACAGCACTTAACAGTGGGATCCTAAAAGAGGACACTATTTTATAGGTAAAAGATCACCACTCCACAGCAGCACTGCTGTGAGCACCAAGACCAGTGGCTGATGGGCCTGGGGCCATTTTAGGGTATGGTACATGCCTAGTAATTTCTGCCTCTACATGTAAAATTTCCAGCAAACATATTCACTGATGAGGAAGCTTGTAAGACATACAAAAATCACATAAGCATAAAATCTCCTTTACACTTTAAGGGAGAGGAGTGCACTGTGTTGTTTTTTTTGATCATGCTCAGACTTCTCAGAGATACTATTAATTCACAAGCCCCACATTGCCACCTGCCAGGAGGTATTTCTGGATCTCTGGGATCTTCTGCAGTAGAAAAGAAGAATTTGTAGCTCACAGCAAAACTGGGAATCTGCCTTCTATGCAATTTTCTAAGAGAATTTTTGCACAAGTCTTTGGTGACTGTTCTTTATTTTGGGCCATAGTTTTTGGCTATAAGTAATTTAGTCATGTGTCATGAGAGAACTGTAGAATCACAGAATCATTTAGGATGGAAAAGACCCCTAAGATCACTCAGTCCAAATCTCAACCCATCCCCACCATGCCCACTGAACCACATACATCCCTCAGTGCCACATATCCACATTTCTTGAACATCTCCAGGGACAGTGACTCCACCACCTCCCCTGGCAGCTCGTGCCAGTGCTTCACACCTCCTGAGACAAAACTTTTCCTAATATCCATTCTGAATCTCTCCTGGAGCAACTTAAGGCCATTCCCTTTATTCTTATCACTGTTACTTAAGAGCAGAGGCTGACCCCCACCTTTCCACAACCTCCTTAAGTGATTGTAGAGAGCAATAAGGTTTCCCCTGAGCCTCCTCTTCTACAGACTGAACAATCCCATTTCCCTCAGCTGTTCTCCACAAGACTTGCACTTCAAATCTTTCACAGCTCCATTGCCCTTTTCTGGATACACCCCAGAGCCTCAGCATCTTTCTCACAGTGAGGGACCCAAACACAGTACTCAAAGTGCAGTCTCACCAGTGCCAACGCAGACAATCACCTCCCACTTCTGCTGGCTGCATGATTTCTGATATAAGCCAAGATGCCACTGGCCTTCGTGACCACTTGGGCACACTGCTGTCTCATGTTCAGCTGGCTTTCAGCTAACACCCCCAGGTGCTTTTCCTCCATAAATGATGTTACCCACTCATAGACTCTGCAGTATTGTTGACTGTTGAGTGATTTGTCACAGCTGCTGCCTTGCTAGTACACAACTGCCCACTATTTGTGAGTTTTATACAACAAAGGAGAAAAGCAACAAATTAGTATTTCCTTAATGAAAGGCATTTAAAACCCTTTCTGTCATTATGTTTAGCCACATTCTTTTAAACAATAAGTTGCATTAAAATCTCACAGATTTTAAGCCTTTTCCAATAATGTTATGTTACACACTTGTGCTTTTGGTTGTTTACAAAAGAAACACACAGTTTTTCTCCTTGTAACTAAAAGAGGGAATAATTGATTTACTTAAATCATGCCTTTCACCCACGCTCCAAATGCACTTGTGACTCAGGGAAAACATTTCCTTCCAAGTTTCCAGTGGAACCAGGAAGGCAGCCCTGATGGGTTGGTTTTTAAAAGATTTTTGAAAGAATATTAAAAAGCAAGGACTCATGTCTAGAAATGCTTTCTAATTAAAGTTTATGAGGCACAAATGGCTCCATCTGCCTTTCAGAAGGCTCTGAAGCACAAGAGGGTGTCGTTTCCCACATTGCCCCTGTCTCAAGGTGACAGCACTATCAGGCAAATCAGAGGCTCTGCTGATGGGCTCCTGAGCAACACAGCATTCAAATCAACACAAAGTAGGCTGTTGGCACCATGAAGCATTGGCCTGGAGCAAGGCAGCTGCTCAGCACACCAAGGATGGGCAGGGGTCTGTGCTGAAGGGAGGTGGGACTGGAGTGGACCTGGGCTGTCACTGAGGAAGCCAAGGACAGTCAGGGGCCAGCAGTGCAGTGTAGCCCCTGTGCCACAATGGTCACTGTTATTGCATCTTTCACAGTCATTTGCCCAATAAAGTCTCCATAGAATCCATTTTCTGCTGCCACAGGTCAAGGATGCTGAATGGGAACTAGTAGACATATTTTTGCCCATCATTTTTTGTTTTATTGGGCAAGTGTGAATATCAGGCCTTCAGAGCTTGGGAATATAGGATTCCATTTTAGATCCGTGAATCAAAGCCATGGGACAAAACAGGGAATAGGCATATCACAGCCCCATCACTGGCAAGGAGATTGAAGGCTTTGTAAATTAGTAAATCGACACTTGCTAAGGACATATACTCACAAACACACACTATTACACATCTGAATCTTTACTAATAAGAGTAGGACTTCTGGGTGGAAGGTTTGTGGGCATGGAGGGAAAGCATGCAGATACTTTTAAGCTCTGTTTTATAATCTTGCTTTCATGAAAAATGAGTAATTAAAATCTGTTCACTTAGCCAATAATTTGATCAGATGTATTTTAAATAGCTATTCCTGCTAGAAACTACTCGGAAACTGAGATACGTGTAGTTCACCTAAAGTGCTAAACAGGACAGTTTAGATTTTTCTTGTTAGAAAGCACATCATATTTTACACTCCTTTATTTTAGAACATATTTAATATCACACAGGTTAGACCTAACCCTGACTGTGGGCCATGGGTTTCTTACACTGGCCCTGAAAGTTCTCAGTAATTAGTCCATCTTTAGCACTACAGAGTTCCAGGATGCAGGAGGCTCTGAAATAAATCATTTTAATTAAATCTCTTTCTAAAACTGCCCTTGTGACTCATCCATGCCAGCAAAACACTTTGCTGTAGGGTGGTCAACAGAATGCAAGTAAGGTGAACACACGAAGCATATTTCAGACACCTTAATTCTAGGGAGAGAAAAAAACAAGAAAATTATCTTGGTTTGCTGAAAAAAAAAAAAAAAAAGGAAAAAAAAAAAAAGCCTTGATTCCTTCAGTAACATTAGCTCTGAGCATCTTACACGTCCCAATTCCAAGACCTAGTTTGAGAAATAATACGGGGAGTTTAGCACTGGGGTTAACAGTTGTCGAGATTTTGGCTCAATAGGTGACATTCCTCCTCTATGGAGCTTTGCACAGGTGACTCAGTTGTCCACATGCTCTTGCATCATTCTGAAAAATACCAGACTACAATGGCAGTTAAGGGCCAAACACTGCTAGAGTAATTTTAAATATTTTGTTAATTCGGGTGCCTTGGTCACATGAAAACCATACAGCATGTTTATACAAGCAGCTTCAAATGTCCTCAGCAAACCTACCTGCAACTTGCATCCTACTTCCTTAGCTGCCTCCCAGGTTGGATAGGCCAGCTTGCTATAGCCAACATGTTCTCAGGCTTTCACTACCTTACCTAAAGCAGTCTTATTAATACGCACTATACAATTTGTTTTGAAGTGATATGCAGCTTATCTTGGCTCCAGCACATTTTTGTTCTAATTCATAAAGTTCACTCACCCAAAAGTCAAGAATTCAGAACAGGGTCACAGAAAAAAATATCGAAATATCCCAAAATACCAAGTTAATTTCTGACCAGGCACTGAGACCGGACAGTGCTTACTGGGGTTCAAGTAACTGAGATGCAATATATTTTAAGCATTCTCTGGAAGTGTTCCATAAAGCTGGAGGAGATTGGAGCTCTGCCTGACAGGATTCGGATCTCTGTAAAATCAACCTAAATAGCAAAACAAACACGGACTCTGAGGGTCATCTGAGGAATTCTTTAAAGGTAAAGCTTTGAATTCTGTGCTTATACAAGTGAGCTTTGATTGGAGAGAACACACACAAAAAAGAGACTTTTATTTGCTAAAGAATTCTTTGTTTCCTTCACATCTTATCTTGTAATCATGAATTCATAATTTGGTGATTTAATACAAGCAAGATTGTTCTATTTCAATAAAAAGTAAACAACGTGTACAGCTGAACTGCTAAGAAATCAAGATCTTAGACATTAAAATTCAGGAGAGTAGAGCTAGGCTGGAGTGTGATATTGATGGAGTTGTTTAATAAACACTCCTGTGCAGTGTTAAGACAGCATCGCTTGTTCTCTATTCTGCTTCAAGTTTTGTGCTATTTGGTTTGCTTATGAAAGGCTCAGCTTCTGACATGAGGCATTAATTGAGAATCTTAGCTTTCCTCAGAAGCGAAGAACATGATAATTTTCATGACAAAGAGAAAGTAAATTTCATAGACTAAAAAACTCAGAGGTGAAAATAGGAAGAAAAATACAATCCCCTTCCCAGGTTCATCTCCTCCCTTCTGACCTTCCAAACTTCTGGTTACTGAAACAGCCTGGTGGATTTGGTTATTTTTTATATTTGTTTTTGTTTTTTAATCCTTGGAGTAACTAACATTGAAATTTATGCTTGGCAATTTTATTGCAGATTCTCTCCAGCAGAACTGGTGCGAATAAATTCAATTCACTTCCTAGTGTGGATGACCGTATCTCAAAAGTTAGAGATCTCTTCAAGAGTTTTATTATTTTGCACTGCTTTTCACATTGCAAACACAGCAGACTCCAACAGTTACCCAAAGGAAGGTTCATAGAGTTGCTTAACTCGCCAAAAACAACAGCTTGCCACTATAAAGCAAACAAAACAAGGCTCTACATGCAGTCACATATTGGTTATTTTTATCTTCCTGGTCATGAGAATGTTGGCAAACAAATCATGCTTTCCTTCAGTGAATAGTTTGATATGCAGTTGGATTTACAGAGAAATCGCTGTCCTTCAGCCCCCCAAGAAGATGGAATACAACTGTAATCACTTTCTGATGCCAAAATTCAGCTGATTGTAAGCAAATCAGTAAGCAGCAGTAAACAGTTTCCAATAAGAATATATTAGAATACATAGGAATAATAAGAGTATATTACCCAGCAAACTGCAAAGTCATAGGGATTCCCATCAATAGGGCAATTTCACCAGCAAATTTCACAACCTCAGAACATGTGAAACCAGGAGTATTCGTGCAGCCTACAGGAAACACTGCAATATCTCTGAAATATCTAGCATTGTAATGTGCAGTTGTTATAATGGAAGCATCAGGCAATTTTATAACTGTGTTATATTTCAGAAAACTGAGCTGAAGATTTCCCACATTACCTTTCAAACTCAGCCTTTCAGTGATGTGTCCCACATTGGCAATTGAAAACAGACAGCAATAAAACCCACATTAAATCAGAAGTATTTCAGTCATTTGCAAAGATTAAAATTAATTCTTAATATTAATTAATAATAAATCTACCTTTTTGCCCCTTTAACAATAGTCACTATGCAAGTATTCAGTAGCTTGCTTTGTATAAGTGTTTTTTGTCATCAGCAACTTATTTTTCACTCTTTCTGGGAAAAATACTTAGCAGTTAGCCTTCAGTTCATGACCATGCACTGGCACTGAGCAGCTGCATCCTAGGCAGCTGAGGCAGTAGGCACAGTTCTGCAAGCAGAAACATGCTCTGGGTCCTGGGTTTCAATGCTTCTGCTCCTATCATGCATGCAATATGGCAAGAAAGGCAAACTGGCAGGTGGGACACAAGCCAGGATTAGAGGGTGGAAGGAAGCACAGAATGAAACAGGGAAGCTGCAGGTGGAAGTCTAAAAGCACAAAACTGATTTTCTTTGTTTTTATCATCTTTGCTGAAATTTATTGCCTTAATATTCTCCTACATAGCTTTTGTGTTATGAAGAGGAATGTTTTCCCAGGTTTCTTTCCTTGACCTATATTTACCTATGTATTGTCTAACTTAAAGGCCAAGACAATCACATAAATAATCATGCCTTCATCTGACAATGTGAACATATGAAAAATTCCACAGAACTGGGAATGCACTTCTGCAGTGTTCTCAGTAAAGGTTCGGGTCCAAGTCCATACTCAAAACAATCTTTCAGTACAGCCATTCTATCAAACACATATAAGACGTTCTGGTTCAAAAGGAGAACTAAATATATCTATTAGTGCTTTCTTTTAGTTGTAAACATCTCCTATGTGGTAGCTGTGATGTATGGTATGGAATGGCTTCCTATTGCTTGGGAAAAAAAGGTAGAACATATCCACAGATGAGAAATGAAGGACAAAACAGTACTTTCCACACTGAAATCCTTTTTAAACCTTGGCATCACTAACTCATTGGAAATACACATTTCACAATACAAACGTGACTGACATTCATGATGCTGAAGCAGCAGGTCATTAACCTCCCAGCTGTAAGCAGATTCAGCCTATAATATAAAATCATTTTCCCTCCTGAACACAGGAGTAGATTTAAAGTGGCCTGTACCAACATGAGTAACTATGAGCACATCATGTAAAATTAGTTTTAGTACAGCCTAACTCATTTCTCCTGAGACTAGCAAATGCTGCAGAGGCACTCTTCAGTACCCTTCACTAGCTGTAACTTTGTTTTGAGTCTCACAGAATCCCAACACCGGGGCTCAGCTTCATCTTCATCATCTTCATGCCTTTTGAAGAAATACTCAGTACATCAAAACCAGAGAGCCAATGCAATTATATAAATGACTGATAGCACTATCTGATTGTTCCAGCTCTGCAGGGACACATGCAGTCCAAGCAGAAGTTGTACTGACTTCAGTGAGGTTGGCACTGACTAAGTTACTTAGCACCAAAACGTGCCCAGTGAGGGCCTCTGCTACATCACCACTGAAAGTCTTCTTGATAAGGCAATTAAAATTTTTTAGTCCTTTTATGAAGAAAAACTGGTCAGGTAAACACGATAGCTGCTGCACGCTTTGTGTGCAGTTATGTTACAATTAGGTCAGCAGCACATCTGTCAAGGAATAGTCATTTTTTACACAGATCCTCTGATGGAAGATCTCTGGATAAAATCCTTTGGGAGATGCCTGTTCAGTCTAATCACAGGACCAAATATGATGTGTGAGTAACTGCACTGCTCATCTCATGCCATCACAGAGAGATGTGAGCAGTCATTTACCTGCCCAAGCAATGCTGCTGCTGCAAGAGGACCTAACGGTCCTATGGCCACTCCAGGCAGCTGACCACTCTACACCATCTCTCTTGAGTGAAACATTACTGCATTTAAAAAGCTGAATAGCTGAACAGAACTTTTTGTCAACTCTTCAATCTGGCTTCAGAAATCCCACAATACAATTTACTTTTCTGCAAAAGTTTGCATAGGAGCACTGTAAATTCAGACCAGAGGGCCTTTACTAAAGGAAAACAAGGTGGTATGTCATTTCACTGCATAACATTTCAAACACAGCAAAAGGATGAATAGCATCCAAGTTCAGTATTGATTTTCATGAGCTCATAGAAACATTATTATTTCTACAAAAAAAGCACATGCGTTGTAGCAAATTTATACTGCACTGCAGAAGCACGATGGAAGAGGGAGAGCGCAGGAACTCTAACCAGCTTCCCAACCCACTGAACAAGACAGCAGTCAAGCAGTTAGATAAAGAAAGCAGGAGGCCTGTATTTGGCAGCTCATCTCTACGTACAGCTCCTTTTCAGAGCAACAACTAAAGTCCTCTCATGCATTTCAATCCACAGTCTTCATTCAGCTACACACACCCTTGTCAGACGCCGTACATGGCTGAAATTTTCCATTTCCTATTTCAACCATGTTTGGCAATATTCCTAAGAGAAAATAGTCGTAATAACTATCTAAAACAAACAATAAACAACACACATGCACACACACACACACCTTTCATTTGCCAGTCTTCAGTCCCTCCAGGCTCTAGACCAGGAACCCTGGATTTGGGAAAACAATGTGCTTGTGTGTATGCTTCAGGCTGTGCCACGTTTGCACCAATATTAAATTTAAGAAAAAATGTCATGTAAACAAACTCTGAAGCCTGCTGGACAGGAGAGAGAGAGGAAGGGAAAAAGGAAAAAGCTATTGTGTGCAGTTCTGGTCCCTTCCTCTCAAAATGCAGGGCTAGACGAAATTTAGAGGAAAATAAGATTGCTTAAAAGATTGAGAATGCCATTCATAAGGACTAAGACTTTGAAACGAGGAAAAGCAAGTAACAGACATTTTAGGTAGGTCTGCAAAATTATGAGTAACAAAGATAGAGCGAGATGAGCTATTCACCTTCTTTTTCAGTGCCAGAACTATGTGGCTTCAGAATGAAGCTAGCAAGGGGTAGCCTCTAAACAAACAAAAGGTTGGGGGTTTTTCCCATACAAAAGTAGTATAGCTACAGATCTTCTTGCCATATTTTGATGACATTATGAAAGGTTATAAAGATTAAATAGAAATTGGAGAAAATAATGGGAGAGATAGCCATGAGTATGTCCTGATCACATGGACAACACAACACCTCAAGATGTCTCTGTATTAAACATACTCAAAGTTGGGGAAAAGATGAGAGGAAGCAGATCACACATGTTTATCTTGTTCTACATTTTCGCTTTGAAATTCTGTTGGAGGCAGGACCTTGGGCTATAATTTCTTATTATATATTAAAAAAAAAAAAAAAAAA
>PPHD01014166.1:0-16874 GCA_002909625.1 Bambusicola thoracicus
ACATCATTTCTCTCTCTCTCTCTCTCTCTCACACACACACACACAGGCTGCTCCAAAAGTAATGCCTCCTATTTTATTATGTTGGCCCACAACATCAGAGCCTGTAGTTCTCTACCCACCAGAAGTGGATTTGCTGCACATTTTGTACCAAATCATTGTGTAAGACAGACCAGAGATCAGACATGCATTAGGCATATCCTGAATTCCAAAACAGAGGATTCAACTTAATGCACTTTCCCTCAGCATCTCTAGTGGAGCTTCTTGTGATACAGCAGTGGGTGAAAAGCCTGAAGTACGTGCTTGGCCTCTCTATTCCTCTTTGATTTCTTATACCTTTTCATGCTCTATGACTGCTTAAATGAATTTCAATCCTCCCCTTGGTGTTTCAGGTAGGACAAAGAGATTCCAGGAAATTATGTTGACTGAGGTAAAAGAAAATTTCATGATAACTTACCAACATCAGGCAGTAAGAGACTTTCAGGGACTGTCCTTGGCACAGTACCAAGAAAGATCACTAAGACCTGGGGAAACTTCTGAGGCAAGGTGTTTCTACTGATGTCTTGTAAATACTGATACATGAATTGAAGTTTGCCCAGATCGTGGCTGTGGTTGGTTAGCCTGCTACTGAAACTACTGTACGAACAGCCCTTTCTTGCAAAGCAGCGCCTATGTATGGAGCGGTTATTAGAAATGCAGATTTGTACTAAACATCATCTTCCGATTGATACTCTCCCCTCCCACAGCAACCTATCTCTTTTCCCAGAACTAAGATCCAAGGCTAAAGCCCACGTCAAGGCAACAAAAAAGCATTTGTTCATGCTGTGGTCCAGCCAAAGCACATCACTAAAAGTGGCTGTAGTAAAGATGATACTCAACTGCGCTCCCGCAAAAAATTTATTGAGTATGTAGGTGCATGAGTCATCATTTGTCTGGAAGCAGAAGGATTAGGTCATTCCACAGCCATTTCCTCCTTTGAGGCGAGTTCTAAAGAACTGGGAAGAGTAGCCCTACCGCAATGGGAGAAACATACCTTTCGTTCTCAGAGGTCACTTGTCAGTGAAAATACCAGTATTCACTTCACAGGTTCTGTTTCACATTTTCAGATGATGTCGGAAATGAAAGCTGCTTTAACCATTCCATAGAAATTCATCTTACTGCAACGGTGACCCAACCAAGTCCTATATATACACATATTAATAGGACTACGGAATCAAAAGAGTTAATATTGTATGTCAACACTACTGTGGTTGCTGTTTCAATATTACTTCAATAAGTTACACAGATTTTGATGGAAGATTGTGATGAATTTTGATGGAGCTGAGCAAAGGTGGTGGTGATTAACCAGGGTATGTTGGTCTTCTCCATTCCAGCCTGGGAAGGGAAGAAGAGCTGAGAAGGAAAAATGAACCAAGATTTTATGCTGCAATCCAGTTAACAATTTTTTTTCTGTTTAGCTTGATAGTCACTCAGTCACACATAGACGATTTTTCAGATTTCTGTCTTGGCAACTTTAAAGGCCGATGAGTTTCTGCACTAAAAGAAAATGGCATTTTGGGCTCTCATCTAGAGGAATACAGGGCAGGCGGAACATACGGACAATGCTAAGCTAAATCCTTTACCAACTCAAATATTTCCCTAATAACTCTACAAGAATAAAGTTACCACCATAACAAAGAGCTAGTAATTTAAGGAATGTACAGGGCTTAAATCCATTAAACTTACACAGAAGATGCTAAATAAAATCAGAACAAAGTAAAAGAAAGTAAGGACAGAGAAGGAGGAAATGCTCAGAGCCCTTCCTATTGGACATAATTGAGGAATGTACCCGTTTCCTCTAATACCTTGATTAGCCAGGGCTGTTCAGGGCCTATCTAGATGCTTTCCTGATAACCCCTCTCCAGGGACTCTCCATTCTAGCACCAGATTAGAGAGGTTCTATCTTGATCCACATAAATAGTCCACTGCAGCTCAAAAAGGCAGCTCATAGCAGCCAATAGTCTCCCCGCTTAGCAGGAGTCAGTATTCCCACGAATGAAAGAATTGTCTAAAAAGACTGGCTGCCATTGACTATGTGAACAGATCTCAGAAGAGGAGAGTGCTTTCTGTGAAGTCCGAATAAGCCAAATTCAGTCTTCTGGGCAGTTTACTTCAGTTCAGGTATAAGCTGCGACCAACTAATGTCTGTTCCTAAGTTTTCATCCTCAAGACCAGGAAAGCTGATATCTAAAAGGATTTTGCTCAAACTGTCATTCATGGTGTCCAAAATCAGGCCCTCCACGAGTGAGCGGTTTTCAGTAAAACCAGAGGCTGGCAGTTCAAGGGACAGTGGCTTCACTGATTTGTGACTAAAAGATGGAGAGCTTGTGAGGGGGCTGTGTATCGTGTCGTTGGATTCTGTATTGAGCAGTTCCCAAGAAGATTCAGGGAGAGGATTTTTAAGGGGTGTGCTGTTAAAACCCAGCAAGTCCTGGCTCTCCTGGCAGGGCGTGAACGGCAGTGGAAGGGTTCTCACTGGACTGAAGTCCAGCTCATTACCTCTCTTGGCTGACAGTGCAGACTTCCAGGGATCAAGGCCCCCTAGTGGGGGGGTAGTAGTTGCTGGGACTTTGCAGGGAGTGGAAGAAACCGGCAATTTGCTGAACATCTCTTTGACTGGTGTTTTATAAGGCCCCCCTTCCTCCTGCAGGCATCTCAGCTGTGATACATTCTCTAGAGGCTGGTTTTCCTGCAGTAAGGGGAGGTCTGCCCCTAACTGGAAAGGATCAAATTCACTGCTCTCTGGGAAGATAAGGACAGGCTCTTCTGAGCAAGGCAGTGCTAGGCGTTGTTTCCTTCTGGATCTGCTCATTTCCCGCCTCTCACACCTCTTTATAACTAATGCGTCAGAAACACCCTTAGATGGTGACTTCAGTATGGTGAAACATTTCTTCTCCGTCACGGCTGAGACTGGGTCACATGAGTCTGGCTCTTCCTTTACAGTTACGGTTGAAGCAAACGGGGACAGCCAGTCTCCCAGTTGTAAGCCTTCCTCTTCCTTAATACAGAGTGTCTCAGGGAAAGAACATGGTTCCTCACCAGGCTGACAGTTGTTCTCCTTCAGAGAACGTGTTGGGGAAAAAAATCCTTCATCACACTGACTTTCTTCTTTGACTGCAGCCATGGGTAAAGAGGATGACTCTTCAATAGAGAATGGCATCTACAAAAACAAACAAACAAAAAAAACCAACAGGAAGTGACATGTAGTCAGTAAAGAAGAATCTTAACCCCTCAAAATGCAAATGACAGTGGAAGACAGAAAAGAAAGACTAGCAGTTAAGGACAGCAGGACAAGTAAAAAGAGGCCCTTCATAAAAAGGTAGCAATAACAGCTAGACATTGATCTGCCTTTGAAATTGATGCTGACAAGTCTAGAGATCACAATGGGAAGGATTTAACTAATTGGCTGGAATTTACATCTTTCAGAGTACATCCGCTATGAGCAACTTCTAGGATAGACAGCCGAACATTTCTGTGTTTGAGCCTCCTTACACTATTTATGTATGCAATAACAAAAAGAATGAGGTCATATTTCATAGTAACCAAGGAAAAAATAAATGAATAAAAATATTAAGAATATCAAAAGAAAAATGCACAGGGTAGAAGTAATAATAGCAGGAGAGAATATATATTACCAGATAGACAAAGGAAAACAGGATCAATGTTAGAAAGAGTGGAACAAGACAAAACCTAGCAATGCCTAAGTGTCTGAGGCAGTCATTGAGACACAAATAGAAAGATCTGTTCGATAATGGTTTTTCTTCAGCACAGAGCACATAGGAACTCTGCAGAATTAGCAAAAAGCCTTTATTAGAAACATCTAGGAAGATGTTGTACTTGCAAATAAATGCTCTTTCAGAAGCAATGCCCTATAATAGGCCTTCCTCTTTATTAAACAATATCTGAGTGTTTCAGAAGCAGAAGAAAGCCATCTCCTCTAGTCCTTTTTCTTCTTATCTGAGTAGGAAAGAGACATGGTCTTGACTTTTCAATACAGAGCACACACTCCTCTAGTGAATTAAAGTAACATACATACAGCAAATCAACTAGCAGGTATAGTCACACTAGAGACAGAAAAGGAAAAGCAAGAATTGTCACCTAGCCAGGAGCTTACAGGCTTGGAGGACCCAGTAAAGATGCATAAAGAACCATGTGAAAAACACAGTCCATGGAAGAAAATAGCTATAGAGAAAACAAACCATACAAAACACAAACACCCATTCCAGCAGTTCCCTACAAAGAAGGGAAAAAACAAAACCAAAGAAAACAAACAACCTTTGGAGCAATGCGCACACGTTTATTGCTCCGGAAGGTCTCTGAACTGTTGTGGGATGCTCCCTGTGCCGCAGAGAGAGGAACCTTCAAAGAAGGCTGCAAGACGAGAGGCTGACTCATTGGAAACTGGATCGGAACAAGGTAGGAGTTGATGCGAGGAAGCAAAGGCTTCATCTTTCGTCCTGGAAGGGAAAAGAATAGATTCGCTAGCCTCCTACCCTTCTTTCACCACATATGGAGAACTAGACACCTAACAGGAACTGCTTCTTTATACTCCCAGATAACCATTTGATCAATTACTTTCATTTGCCTTCTTTGCTAGTATTGAGGATACAAATCCCAAGCCAGAAGCCCTAATGAAGAGCAAAATACAGCCTTCCATACAGATCCTAGACCTCAAACTGGAGCAAGCTCTGTTGTCACTCAATTTGAGCACCCAGCTCCCTCCATCTTTCTATCACATCCTCTCTCAGAGACAGCAGCACTACTTTCAGCTCCACAGCTGAGGGATGGGAGCAGCTGTAGGAAACCTTTAAGGAGGCAAATCTGGATAACAATTACCATTTTTATTCCTATGGATATCTGTGAAAGCACCTGAAATTTATGGGAATGATTCTTTTTAGTCTAGCCTGAAGTACACACTCACGTGCATTCTGGGGTTCAGTTTTGCTGCTACTGTCGCTTCCCATGTTCTTCTGGGGATCTGGAACACGTTGCTTTTGATGCTGTAAACATTATGAAATAAGAAAGGAGAGAGAAGAATAGAAGAATTCATCTTTGTTCTGCTGTCTTGTTCAGAACTGCAAAACAGAAGCCTGTACTGAGCTAATACAGAAAAAGAGCCAGCATGACTGCTGGGTGTTATCTCTGTGATACTTGCTGTTTTACAGCCATGCCATCTCAAGGCTAGCTACTCAAAATGCATACAGAAACAGAAATGGTACAACAGCTGTTCCAACCACAACCTCTGTTGAAGAGCTGACCTTGTTTGGGTGTTCTCAGTGCAGAAATGTGATGTGCATACATTTATTTGTGTATTTTATCTCTATACAAACCATAGACCTGAAAATCAAGCAGAGGCATTGGAGGAGCCAATGGTCTAAGCAGAAGGAATGAGGCCCAGGGCTGTAGTGGTGACAAATAGCGTCTGATTAATTCATTGAAAATCCATCATCGTTAAAACTGCTGAGTTCAAGAGACAGCAAACAGATTTATCCTTCTAAGAGTCACAGTGCAGCTGGTTTCCAAAAGTTAAAAATGAGCACAGAGATCCCATTCACCCTGATTCTTAGACTCAGAACAGGTTGGGACTGCTTCCACAGATGAAGATTGTACCTGAACCCTCTGTTTCAGCTCTCTCTGAAGTCTCAGAAAGCTCAGTCCCTACTGCAGCCTATTTTAATGGTAGGCTTCTAGTTGCTCAAAACTGTACTGCTCTTGCCAGCTGTAGAAAGAGCACATAACTTGGAGGTAAGTAGCTTGACTCCTTTCCTCAAAAATGGGTGTGCACAGAGCTTTATGATCATGTGCAGCAGTGATTCTGTCCCCCTCCCCAAATCTCTTATCCTTTCCTTCAATGACTAGCAAGAGGAGATTGGAAGCCCAAGGCCCAGGTCAGAGTCTTACTGATTCAGAGTGCTCAGACGATGTTGACCCAAAGTCCAGCGGCTAGTGGCAGCAAGGCAGTGAGAAGGAGAAAAATAAGAGGAAGTTACCAACAGTAAAAAGGGACAAATTAATCTTGCACAATTTGAGCAAGCCAGAGAATGAATCTACCCTCCCAGTGCATAAAACATAGAAGAGACTAAACACATCTTGAATAAATCTGAAAAATTTCCTAGATTTCCAGCTGGGATAGAACAATTCCATCCTGTGAGTGTCTAGTCAAACAACAGAGGAAATGCTGGTCTAATTCAGTGGAAAGCTTCTCTTTAGAAGTTTGCAGCAGTCCTATAGAAACAGGTCAAACATTTGGCATGATACCTGAAGAATGACTGCATCCCAAAGAAGCTCCAGCAGCAAAAGCCACAGCACCTTTTTCTTTGTTCCTCCAAATACATAGATCATCTATTTTTCAGAAGAAGCAACTGAATTTAGCTTCTACCTAGAGGCTGATGCCAAAGAAGATTAACTTTTCTTTCAAATTAAAGTGCATCTGTTAAGTGTGGCATTTAGGGACTGGATAGGCTGTCCCATTTTCTTTGCATGAAGCATTCACCTTAAACACTTGGTCCAAAGTTAGGCAACGGTTGGCATCAGGATGAATAGTCCAGAATGAGATTTTACCGTTAGCAGATGTCTCACGGACAAACATATCATGGAGGGACAGGTTATGCCGAATAGAGTTCTGTGGAGAAAAGAACAAGGAGGAAGTTGAAAAGTGGCATTTTTGTTATCAGCGCAGTAAGGCCTATCTCAAACGTGACTGTCCTGACATAGAGATTCCATTCCAAAGACCAAGGTGGACGTTCCTATTCACTGCAAACCCAGCCAAATCTACCATTAAGTCTGTTATTCCCTTTACTCTCAAGATCCTCATTCCTACTTCAGTGATCAAACATCCCACCATTTAGCTTAAGTGGAATGAGAAAAAGAATTAAAAAATTCAAATATGGAGTATTTGGAAGGAGAGGATATTTGGGGTGGGGTTTCAAATTAATTTCAAACTTGCTCTGCAGGCTGGGAAACAACTTTTCATTTTCGACTGAAAGGCTTATGATAGTATCACCCTGCGGCCCACTGGAACTTGAGGGCCTGCTTATTACCTTCCAACCTGGCTTAGCCACATGCTTAAAATATGGGAAATGATCCTCAATCCAGGTATAGATGTCTTTCAGAGTCATACGCTTCCTCTCAGTGCTGTTGATGGCAAACTGGATCATGGCCATGTAGGAATATGGAGGTCGTTCTGATACTGAATCCTGCCATGAGGAGCAAGAGGGTATGGAAACAGCAGCAGAATCTTCTTCAGTCTGAGAGGCAGAAAAAACAATATATGAGTGCTTGAATAGTTGTCAAGGGCCGGATATTCCATATACTGCTATTTAAATCAGTAAAGGGAGTTCTCAGATTATTTAGAGATTGTCACGTCTAGTTCTTGAAGTCTCCTAATCCAGATGGATTGCATCCTCAAAGGTTTTAGCGTACACTGTTGTCCTCTCCTACTTACCTTAACTCTTTCCCGCAGAGGTATCTGGTTCTCTTTCTCCACGCCTTGCTTCACAGAACAGGGAGTTAGTCCATCAGTTCTCATCTTCCCCAGCCACTGGATGTTAGTGAGACTATTATCCAGCACAGAGTAAACTGTCTCACCACTGCCTATTGGGAAAACAAGCCCAAAGCTCTACTTATTTACAAGTAACCATCTTTTTTCATCTCAAGTGCCTAAAGGAAAGTACACATACTTTTTGAAAGTGTATCCCTTGGTATTGCAAAGCTAAGCCTTCTTGTGTATATATACCTTGAATTCCTGATTGCACATGTATCTACCCAATTCCTGAAAAAAGCTGTAACATTATACAAAACAAAAACTAAAACAAGCAAACATATCACAACATTCAAACCAAACTATTGCTCTCAACCAAAACAGGACAGTGTTGACTCCAGCAGTTTGAGAATTCAAGCGTTTTTAGTTAAAGGATTAATTAAGTAAACAAAAGTCAAGGAAAGTGGCATAAACTCCAACAGAAAGACCTAGAACACAACCCACGTAGCAATCAAATTGTCCATGGTTTCTGAACAGCAACAGTAGAAAACTAAGGTTTTAATATTTATGGTGGGGTTGTTTTTAGTAATACAGCTACTGGAGCTGCCTTTGTGTTCCTCTCAGACAGCAATATCCTGTGGGATAAGATTTGCTACAGCCCAAATCTACATAGCTGTTTTAAATTCCAAATACAAATTTTATCTGAGAAGCAAGTCAGAGTAAAATTAATCCCACTTCTAACATTTGCTCATCAGCTTCCAGAGACAGCCAAGAAGGAAAAAATTGCTACTTGGTTATTGGAGGATTTGATTCATTTCTCTTTCCAAGGCCTAGGCCCCCTTTTGTCACTGACTAAGGTACTTCATGCTTATACTCACTCCATTCATGATTCCTTTGCCTCATATTTTGTTCTTCTAGACTAGAATTCCCTTCAACTAACCCCACTTCTTTTTATCCAGTACAGAAACTTCGCTTTTTTCAAATGCCAGGACTGTT
Organism: Bambusicola thoracicus; assembly: GCA_002909625.1. Classification (NCBI taxonomy): domain Eukaryota; kingdom Metazoa; phylum Chordata; class Aves; order Galliformes; family Phasianidae; genus Bambusicola; species Bambusicola thoracicus. Next base: position 8,513 of record PPHD01014166.1, read on the forward strand.
TCTTTCAAAAGTATATCCACCAAGATCCCTCAGATTCCATTACATGTGCACAGCTACTTCGTAATTAATTGAATAACTTTCACTGCTGCATACTGAGATCCAAGTACTACGCTCATTGCCCCAATTTGCAACATTTTATCTTTCAGAACAAGAAAAAGGTAAGGGTTACATACTGTTCTGTTTCTGTGTAAATGCAGGATCAATTCCTGAATGCCAGACCATTGATCCTCCTGCACGTTCAGGTGTCTGTGAAACATTCTTCTCTCTTACTTGACTATTTGCAGTCCTAGCCACTGCGCTAGGTTCCTCCACTGGGGGAAGGTGCTGTGATAGTACCAAACCTGATGAACGAGAAGTTCCCCCACTGCTAATGAGAATGAACTTATTGGGCCCATTGTTGCCACATTCTTTTCCTTTTGCTGTCAGGGCCTCTATGATGCTCTGGATATCCGCATTTGTAGGGATGGCCACCACTTGTGTGTTGGGCATGGTAGGATGGTTCATTATCTTTATTCCCGCTGAGAATATCTGTAGTCCACAGTCTATTTTATCTCTGCATTGGCTGTCATTTTGGTCCTTCTGGCTGTGCTCCTGCTTAGGTGTCTTTTCATCATGACCACTGTTCTCATCTCTTCCTGAAGTACTGGATACCTCCCTCTGTAGAAGGGTCAGTTTCCTTCTTTTGAGAATTAAAGGCCTACGAGGGCTGGTCCTCATTATTTATTTGTACAGTCACTCTCCATTGAAAATGAGAGGAACAACTCCTGCAAAACAAAAGATACAACATAAGTGCACAGACAGTATAAATAGATAAAAGAGGTCAACAAACACATCACAGGTCTTTCACAGCGCACATGCTCTCAGCAATTGCCATGCTGCTAGAAAACAGAAAAAGGAAAGCAAAAATGATAGTTTATAGCAAGACTGACTAGGCTATAGTAAAATACACTTTACCTCTTTTATCAACAGCTTGTGGAAGCAGGATATGAGAGATATTTGCAGAGTAAATAGTTGCATCAGAAGTTGAGAGTCATGATGTAACAAGGAAAGCCTGTATATCTAAAGGCTGAGAGAAACCTAGGACTCTTCAGTCTAGAGAAGAGAAGGTTGAGAGGGTATCTCATGACTGTGTATGAATATCTAAGGTGCAGGAGTGAAAATGATGGGTGCAGACTCTTCAATGGCAAGCAACAATAGAAGAAGGGGCAATGGGCAGAAACTGGAACAACAGGAAGTTCTATACTAACAGAAGAAAGAACTTGTTTACTGTCAGAGTAATGCAGCACTGGAATAGGCTTCTCAGAGATGTTGTGGAGTCTCCTTTTCTGGAGATATTCAAGACCTGTCTGCATGTCTACCTGTATGAGGAACCTGCTTTAGCAGGAAGGTTGGACTTGATCTACAGAGGTCGCTTCTAACCCCTACAATTCCATAAATCTGTGATAACATTTTGCTTTTCTTCACTATTATTCCTTAGCTCCGTATTTATCTACTAGCTCTAATTTCTCAGACCTAGAGAAATACAGTTTCCTCATTCCAGTCCACTGTTTATCTGAAGTATAGGAGTCAAGTCAGTGGGGGCAAACACTTATCAGCAATAGAACAAGGGACAACAGGCAGAAACTGGAACATAGGAAGTTCCAGGCTAACACAAAGAAAAATTGCTTTACTGTGAGAATGATGGCACATTGGAACAGGCTGCTCAGAGAGGCTGTGGAGTGTCCTTCTCTGTAGATATTCAAAACCCACCTGGATGCTTCCCTGCGTGAGCCATTGTAGGGAACCTGCTTTAGCAGGAGGGTTGGACTCGATGATCTCTATATGTTCCCTCCAACCTCTACAATTCTGTGGTATCTGCTTTACAGACAGGGATACTAAGACTTAGCTGTGAAGTGACTTCAGCAGCACCAGCAATTAAGCTGAAGGGGTGAGAAACCAGAAATAGCAGTCCGCTGTAACAGATCATAACCTGACCAAAAAAAAAAAAAAAAAAAGATTTAAGTGCTGGTATGAGATGTAGGAAGCAGAAATTGCCCTGTACATTAAAAGCATACAATAAAAGCAGAAGTTAGGTTCTTCAAAATAAATGGAAAGTAAGTGCTTTAGTCATTCCTTCTGTAGATTTGTGTAGCACTAGATAGATTCATCATAGAGCAGTAAACAATTTAATTCTCAAATTTTTGGATAACAAATAATTTAGATTACATAGCGGAAAGGAATGGAGGACAAATCCAGATACTGCTTTCAGGGTAAAAAGTTGAGTACATCTTTTGAGAACAATAATTATAAATATTTAAGAATTATGTGTAGAGATTGTCTCTTGCATCAAGCCACAAGAAAAAAAAGTTACACTTATTGTTTATCATTAGGGAAAATGGGCAGAACAAAAAACAACTAAAAAGGCATCTTGCATTAGTGGATTTGTCTGGCTTTACAAAAATAAAGCTCACAGTAAGAATCACCTGGAAAGACACAGAATGGAAAATATCCATCAGATGAACTGCTCTATGAGCAGGAAGCACTGAGGTCAGAGGCTACACAGCAGCTGAAGGCCAGACAGAAACATACATACATGCAGACTGTAGCATTCAGGGACACACAGAGTCTTTTACAAGGTGCTCCACACACTTACAAAAAGATCTCCTTAAAACAGCAGAGGCATAACTATCAGCCAGCCTCCAGGAAACCGCATTCCCTAGAGGAACAAATAATTTCCTAAACAGGCCAAAAGCTGTTTTCAGCAGCAAGGAGCAACACGAGGTGCACACAACTCTGTAGAGCTATGAGAACGAAGCAGAACACGGTATACCGAAGACCTAAGCTAGTACCCCCTTAAACCTACGTCTCCGACTCTAAACCCCAACCCTCACCTCCCGGACTACCGGCTGCTGCCAACCCCGACGCCCTCGCCAGTAAATCCCGCCCGCTCTCTCAGGGTCCCTCCATCTAGGCATTTCTCTCCACACACTCCGAGCAGACCTCACTAGGCCACCCAGCTCCTCACGGGGAAAGCCGAAGCACCGGGAGACTGCAGTACAGCAAAGAATGAACGCTGAACTTTAATCACAACTCACCCCCTCCCCAGCCGAGCAGGAGACGCACAAGGCAGAGTTAGCTTCAACGCTTCCGGTCCACTCCCCCCAATAGCGATTGTTTCCCTGTTTGAATTTGGCGCCCGGCGGTTCCTTGGTGTCACGTGCCGGTCCGGGCCAGTGAAACGCAGCGATAGGCGGGGCGAGGCCAGGTGGACCAATGGGTGGTTGGTATAAGTGGGATAGGGCTCTGCCTGGCTACCTGTAAAAAGTCTGGTTTGCTTGAGTTGGTAGAGGAGGTTGTTATTAGGTTTGATGGTGGCGGCTTATCTGCTTTGAGAGAAGTTATCCTGTCCGATCCGAGCCTGTGAGCCTCCAACCCTACTGCCAGGTTGGCTCTTGGTGTGTGTTACCGGGGCGGAAGAGACTTCAGCTGCCTTCTCAGAGATCTCCAGAAAAGAGCATCTGGGCTTCACTGGTTCATGAATATTAAGGTTGTATCTCAAAACCTTATGGGATCTGCTAAGGGGGCTGTTCAGTTGTTTTGTTAATGTGAGGTAAGCAATTAAGATGTTATGTAGTTTAATCTTTAATAAGTTTAATTCTTTAATAAGAAACTGTACTTCTTGCAAAGTATTTTCTTTAAAATTGTTCGTCTGTGTCAATCTGCTTCTAAATGGAAAAACAAACTTACGCTTTGAATTCAGTTTTGAATATAGCTGGTACTATATTTTTGTATTTTATTCAGGTCTTATCAAATATGGATGACTTTCAAATTACTTCTAAAATACTTTTATGATAAAATCCTATGAGATTTTTTTCTGGTTTGTGTATTTAAAATATGCATTTTCACAAAGAAATAATCTCTTCTACAACATCATATTTTGTTCAAAGTACTACTTTATAACTCCTTTTGCAGCTTAGACATTCTTGCTTCGTTTGTATGGCTGTTTACCACAACATATTTGGCTATGCCTTCATGAAGCTTTGGAGAACTTAATTACCCATTCTACTATGTACATGCTAACTCTGTCTGGAATATGATAAAAGATGTAAAAACTACTGGTAGGTAACAGTCTATATGGAGATGTGTATGCAATGTAATTTTATTAGTGTTTTGTTCAAAAATTTTATCTGAGGTTTCCAAATAATTGTTCAAGTCCATTTCCATGTATCTATCTTCTACAGATTTGAGAGTGCTTGAGCATCTTCTCAGAGTGCTTTCCTACTCCTCCAATTGGTTCTAGCAAGCATCATGAGGTTTCAAGTTGGTTTTACCACATTGTCTGATGCCTCCCAAAAAGAAGTGTACCCAGAAGACTAGAAAGGCAGAGCTGGTATTCCTTGAGAAGCCATGGGAAGGACCCATCCATTGTGCTGAAACCCCACTGTACGTGGCTGAAAATCCGATATGTGTTTCTACAAAGCCTGTAGACCAGAACACTTCTGCTGCCTGGGTTGGTATATGTTATCAATTTCTTTGGATCTTGCAAAAACAAGTTTTTAAGTTTCTCCCACATCTCAAAAGAATGTTTTGTGTCCTGATAATGAAAATCAGCAGCATGGATCTGAATTCATAATAGATGCCTAAAGCATAAATAAGTGCATATGAGTTTCTTCACGTTCAAATATAAAAAATAAAATCCTGGGTATTTGAAGGCATAAAACTATAGTGTGTACAGACCGCAGTTTATATTTGTCTTCTGGAAAAAAATAATTCTGGTGAGGAAGAAGCTTGTTTTCTATGGCAACTGAAGATCTTGCACATAGTAAATTTTCTTTTGGGGAAATCTTTTGCTGCTCAAAATTGCTGAAATCTAAAAGTTACCTGTTTAAAAACATGCTTTGTTTAAATATGACACTACTAAATTTGGGGAATAGAGGCCTTTGCTTCAGAACTACATATTTTAAATTGCCATCTTTTCCATTCTGTGTGTTTTGAATAGTTTCTCTCTCATGAGCTCCTTTTATAGTCTGAAGAATATTCCAGGGACTGGTTGCAGTGTCCTAAAAGAGTCCATATTTTATATCTTGTAATGTAAAGTTTTATGTTTGCATTTGTGGTTTTTTGTTTTAAATAAAGAAAACAGGAGCTGCAAAGGCAGGCTATTCCTACATAACAATATTTATCATCTAGGGCAGCTCTGTCTGTTGCTTGAGTCTCTGTTGTTTAAGTAGACTCAAGAAGTGTGCTTTCAAATGTACATGAAATATTCCTGTAGCCCTTAAGATAAAAGGGGACAGCTTTAGCAGCATTTGTTATGATAGGACAAGGGGAAATGGCTTCAAACTGAAAGAGAGAAGACTTAGACCATATATAAAGAGTAAGGGTAGTGAAGCACTGGAACAGGTTATACAGAGGCAGTGAATATCTTGTCCCTGAAGACATTCAAGGCCAGGCTGTTTAGGGCTCTGAGCAACCTGATGTAGCGTTAGATGCCCTTGTTCACTGCAGGGGAATTGGACTAGATGACCTTTAAGTATCCCTTCCAACTCAAATGATTCTATAATTTTTGTTATTTTACCCTGTAATTTTTATGTAGGTAAGTTAGCACTATGGCTTCTGAAACACTGCATGAAATAATTGCTGTGAAGAAGTATGCTTTTTATTTAGAAGAGCTCAAAATTACCATACCGTCTTTTGTTCTAAATATCCAGTGATTTCTTTGAAGTCAACAGCACTGAAGCTATTAGACATTAGAAAATATTGGTTTATAACTCTCTGAATCGTCCTCTACAGATAGATATCACTTGTTTCAGTGGCAATTGAATTTCTACTCAAACTGAATTTCTACTCTTTCAGACCCTCTTGACAGCTAGACTCCTGGTAAAGCCTACGTGGTGTGTTCTCTGAAGCAAGGAAGTCCAAGTCAGTTGTTAACTTGTTTCATTCTAAGTTTGTGCCAGGATACAATTATTAAGAAACCAGAGCCATGATTCCCTGAAGAATGGCTTTGGTTCAAGTACTTCAGATCTGTATTGTTCAGCAGACAATCACTACCCATAATTAGCTTGCAGTTTCTGAGGGACTGTATAGAAACTTGAGAAGGCTAAAAGGGGTTTGTGGTTGTCATAACCATATTCAGATTGGGATACTCTAGGTAAAAACAAATTGCAAGAAACTGAAGCTGGCTTTTGAGACCCCAAAAGATAAAGACTACTGTAAAAGAAGGATTTTCAAACCTTGAGTAAGTGCCCAAAGTCTTTCAGTGAAATACAGATTATCGAGCTTTGACAGAAAGCTGATTTTAGTAGAATTGACTTTGTGGTCGTCTGTTAATCTATGTGTTGTAGAGTAACTCTGCTTAAGGAAAACATGTTTTGGGAGGGATATTTTGAAGGCTTAATTAACATTATCTTTGTATTACTCCCATTTGTAGCTATAGTTGCTCAGGAATACTTGGGCTGTAGTGTAGTTCATTTATTCTGCTATGCTAAGAAATAGGATCCAGCTCTGAAATGTTTTAAGTCAGCAGGTGTTGAAGGCATTAATGCCTGTTAAACAACTTAAACTTCTGATTTAAAGTCTTGTGTTGTGTTTTTTTTTTTTTTTTTATTTAAGTGATCCAGGGATAGTTCATTTGCACCCCACTCGCTTCTCAGAGTGATATAACATAACTTTGAAGTTCAGAGGTGTTTCCTGCTTACCAGCCTGGCTAACAACTAGTTTGCTCTGCTGCAGGCCAGCTTACCCGTTTAATCAACACATTGAAGAAAGATGGGATGGGTGGGAGAGTAGAATAAGGTTGGTGTTCCTCTGTTTGGAGAAAAATATTATTTTTTTTTCTTATTATGTCTTCAGGTGTGTCCACAATTTGAAACAGCTAAGTCATTGGTTTCGAGAGCATGTCAGAAGAAGCAACATGGTTCTCACAAGCCTCAAAATCAGGATGTCAGCTATGGCTTGCTTCATGCAGAGAGAACTTGTCAAAGAGCTGTGGCCTGCAAATTTCCTCCGTTAATTTTTGAGAATTCAGAAGTACATGCAGTCCACTCCACAGATGTGCTGAGTCACACAGGAAAGAACACACAGCATTCTCACAGACAGTGCAAGGGGATAGGCTCAAAAGCCGACATCCAGGTGAATGGTTCTGAGAACTGTAGTGAAACACCATCATTACCTGTTTCTCAGCCTGTAGAGCCAGAAGTCTTCAGTCCACTAGATATGGGGATGCCACAGTTGCCTTCTGTAGGGAACTGGGCATGCAGCAGTGCTCTGTCACAAATCAGCAGTCATGCTGAGTTGGTGTCCAGCATCAGCCACCATGGGAGGGGGCAACTGGCAGCAACACTGGTTATGGATACTCCTGAGCGTGAGTATGGAATAAAGGTCACCTGGAGGCATCGGCCTCATATCCTTAAGTACCTGAGAGACAGAGGGAAGCTGAGTACTGCTGACATACTTGTGAAGGCCGACCTTGAACTCTAGAAGTCAAGATGACCTTTAATTTGGCAAAACAGTAATTTTATGCACAAGGACATGCTTAAATACAAAGTGCTCTTTTCAAGGATAAAGAGGGGCTATAGCTTAAACCGTTCATTGTGCTAGGGTATGCTAATTCTATTGGGAAGTTGTAGCAACGCGTAAGAGTGCACCTTGTTCTCGGGCGAGTGGCGCGTTTTGGTTTTTTCTCTTTTTTTGACTGAGCTTCCTTGCAGACGGTGGGGGAAGGGCGGTAAGTGTAACGAGCCTTGCCACTCGCACAGCTCCTGCGAGCCAGACCCTACCGCCCTCCGCCACCAGGACAACTGGCGGGGTGGGGAGGGAGGCGGGGCTCAGCGTTGACCTGGCTGCCACTTCTGCGCATGTGCGGCTCGAGTTCTCGCCAGCTGAAGAGGCGCAGCAGCCGGTTGTGGGGCAGTGTGGTGTGCCTTTGGCCAATGGCGTAGGACTTCAGTTATGAGTTCCGCTGCCAAGAGTAGCGGTGAGGCCGAGACAGGGTGCGTAGGCCGAGGTCCTACATTAAAGGCGGGGCTGAGGATGGAGGGCGCGAGGAGCCGATGCGCACTCAGTGGGGGCAGGTGAGTGGGGCCCAGCGGGGCAAGGCGGGCGCTAAGCGGTCTGCGGCGAGTCCCGTCCCAGGCTGACCCTGCGCCTCTGTGGGGTCGGCCTGATGCGATAGGTGCGGTGCGATGCGATGCGGTGTGCTGCCGCGTTTTCCTGCCCAGTGCCAGCTTCTGGCGGGCGGGCGCGGCTTTGGATGAGGTGGCGTCTCCAGGACCAAAACTACTGTGAACTTTTTTTTTTTTGGTGTTACCTCGCGCTTCTAATCGTGATAAGCTTTTGGGATGTGAAAACGGTAGCAAGTTCTTAGGCCCCTGCGTGGGGG
>PPHD01014167.1:0-16874 GCA_002909625.1 Bambusicola thoracicus
TCCAGCTCCCTCTGCTGCTCAGCGCCAGCCCTGGGCCCGGCCCTGCTCCTGCAGCTGCTGCTGAGAGAAGGAACTGGGAGGGGGTGGGAGGCTGGCACTAACAGCCAGCTTTGCCTCCATGACCTTACAGAAAAATGGACTGCAGGCACGCTTTAAAGCTCTGCTTTAGTGAAGTATTAGGAGAATATTAAAAACAGAAACAACCAGAATTAGCACAGTACCCACGGTGGGATAAAATTATTCTGAAACTCAAAGCATGAACTTCAGACTGAAGCTATGTACCGCAGGCCACATTCTGATAGGAACAAACTGCTGAATTTAAGCACTCCGTTTCAAGCAGTGATGTCGCAGGTAGTGCGTTTGTACATTAAGTACTGAGAGAAGCAATCTCTGCCCAAACTTGTTTTAGTTATTCAGATTACTGAATCAGAGCATTAAGGAAACAAAAAAGTCTCATATTTACCTGTATGGTCTGATAATTTTTTGCCCGTAACGCAGTGCACCTTCCCAGTCCTGCACGTAGAGACAGACACCCATGGCCTGGTACATCATATGTAACATGTAGACGTTGCTGTCTTCAAACACTGCACCCATCTTATCCAGGCTGAGCTCACAGATCTCCAGTAATTCACTGGGAGGTATGCAGAAGTCAAGGAACCCAATACACAGTTTCTGATCAGACAGCTATCCAATAACGTTGAAGAAAAAAATGCCCTAACCTTGTTCTGAATGGCTCTGAAAAGTCTTTCTCTCAAAGGGAATCAATGCTGCGCTACTTTGTGAGGTGTTCCATGCTCAGAGGCACTGCTCACGAGCCTATTCCCCCTCCTACTCAGATTTTCTACAAATGTAACCTTCAGATTTGAAAAGCAACACAGAAAGATGCTTTCCTGAGCCACTGCTGCTCCAGTGATCTGTCAGTCAGATGAAGGAGCAGTGAGATTCCCTGTGCAGTGGTTACTCAATCAGGTCTGCTTCTGGCCCAACACATCTTTCATTTTTGTCTCACCGCAACGGTCAGGACAGGTAGGACCATGGCCACAAGCAATAGCTGCAGCCTCACATGCAGTTCCTCAAAACCAGGCAACATTACTGCATGCTACAAAACACACCCCCGTGCTCGTTCCAGGCTCTGGCTTGTTCCATGCAGACAGCATATAGCCTGCTATTAGAAACTGACAACTGCACAGGAACCAACGAACACAGAGTCCCACAGCCCCACACCTGCAGTGCCAAACTACCCCTTGCCTCCAGGGAGAACTCTCCAGCCATAACAAGGACAGAGGTGTGTTTAACTTCTAGGGGTCACAGTACTTCTCCTTCAGGTACTTCTGATGCAAGTCAGCAGGAAAGCTTTAGGTCGCAGACCAAGCCAGTGGAGACAAGGTGAGACAAAGGATATATTTGTAGTGTTTGGCTCGTCTGAATTCCTCTATCACGTTCCTGGCATATTTGATCATGTCTCGTACCGCCTCTGCCGATGGAGGATCATTCAGCTTGCGGATTTTCAGTTTCTCTTTATCCTGAAGGAAACACAATGGATGTCATGAATGCAGGTTCCAAGCCCTACAAAAGAAGGTGCATCTGCTGCACAAAATTAATAAAAAGACAAAGATGGGGACTTAAGCTTGTCCAAGAATGTAGAAACAAGAGTAGAATGTGCACCTGCAATTTCCTCTAAAACCATGGCTGGGAATCCTAGAATCCTCTGCCTCCCAGTTCATTTGCCATCCTCCACTTAGGAAGTCCCTTCCTTTGAAAGATCCAAAAGCTTTTCGATTTTGTGATGAAAGCAGCTTTACATAGAAAATTTCACTGCTTCTGAGAGATTAGGGATTAAAATATATTTAGCTTTAAGGCTAGAAAAGCCCAAGTACCTTAGGCCTTCCACCATGTGATAGCTCAGTGGAAAATGGCATGATATTAAATGAGAAAAGTAGCCTTCATAATCGCAAACAAAACTGTATTTCCACACATTTTGTTGTTATATACTGGCTTTCTGCTAGACAGCTCCATTTATTCTTATCTTTCTATCTAACTTATTACTTCATGAAGAGTCAGCTGCAATCTGAAGACAGTCTTTTACTGTTTAAGCCTCACTTTGTTGCTAGATTTCTTCTAACCTTCATGATTTCAACTGTCAGCTAAGAGGGCTATAGAGAAATCTTCCCAGGAGTGAAGGAGGCTGAGTGACAGGTGATTCCATGAGCAGCAAGTTACTGGAAATCACAATGAAATCCTGGCTACTATTAACTCAGTGGCCAAATGATTGAGGTAACCGTGGGAAGAAAACTTCAGAGTCAACTGAATGGCCTCAAATGAGAATACTGAGTAGTCCAGCAAAATCACACACATAGAACTGACAGAGATGTCCTAACCAGGGACTGTGGCAGGACTCTGTGCCAGAACAGAACCCCAAAATTCCTCCAACCAATGCTCACTGAGTCAGAAAACACACAGTTACAAAACTCAGTTCTGATCTACATTCTTTTGGCCAGGTAGTATAGATACACTGTAATTATCTACTTTTAACAAAGTTTTTGTCCTCACTTTGTAGCTCAACTTTAAATGAGCATCCACCTGGAAATGTTGTGATGCGTCATAATTGAAACATCAGGAAAGAATGAGTATAAGAATGTCTTATGGACAGAAAAGCAAAAACCAAGCCCTCTCTCTATTACCCTACTTCCCAAAATTTAATTAAACCAGATAGAATAGCACGTCTAGGGAGCTGGGTAAGTGCCCTGACAGTCAGAATCATTTCATGCCAATTTAATCCCATTATTACCTTTTCCTTCATAGTGCACTCCCTGCAATCACAAGTGAAGAAATAGGAGTCTCTTAACCTGTCATTCCTGTCTTCTGTGGGATACAACAGGTCAATATAGCTGGTAAAAACCTAGGCAGTAAAAACGCAATAGTCAGTGAAAAGCAGTACAAATGTATGTATTTATCGCTACCAGTTCTGTGGAAATGATATTTAGTATGACAACCACACACCGACCCCATCTGTGAATCCCTGCAGCCCTATCAACCGCCTCTTCCCTCACATTCCAAACCTCTTGGAAGCATCGGGAGTTGTCAGCTGGGAACACAACCTGACAAAGAAGCGTTTCCTTTCCTATTCAGTATGGAATTTCCCTCCCATATTACCCTGGCTTACATCCAGGAGAGGAAGATTCAGGTGTGGATAAGGAAACGATAACACCATAAATCTCAGACTCCCGTCAACACTACAAAGAGATGCCGACTTTTCAGAAGTAAAATAATGCTTTCAGGTATCCAGCCTGGAATAAATTACAGCGGCCTGGTTGTTTAGAGACTGGAGTCTCAAATTTTGCCTTCTGAAAACTGAGTAAAATTGGGGCAACAGCAACCACCGGTAGCTTTAGAAGCTTAGGAGAAGACCTTTAGATGTCTCAAACGAAGGCCCAGTGCTCCAGTTCTAGGAGAATGAACATCACATTGACTTCAGTGGCAACATTTAATGAAAAGAAAACCTGCTTTTGATCATTTTAGGAGCCTTTCGCATGCACTGTTCTCAAGCTTTTCTTTATTCCAGTGCTCACCAGAAGAGAACCCCTTCAACCAGCTTTAGCGTTGGTTTGTAAAGGATGTCTCCCTCAAGAAATACGCCATAGGCAGCGCAGTTAATAACTGTGCAGACCAAGAAAGACTTTTACTTTCATTTCCTTATTTTCAGCTATTTCAAAGTAAAATGCACGTGTAATTTGATGATACATATGCTCCCCATCTTCCTCTGTGATCTCACAGCTTCTCCCACACTCCTCTCCTCCCTTCCAAGCACGCAAAACGCAGGAACAGCATTTACAGCACCCACTTAAATTTCTGATGCAATGCCTACATGGAACCTGAAGGTGGAGACACAGGCCATAAGACTGCACTGAGCCCAAGGAAAAATCACTGATCTGCTTCTACAGAATTCTTACATGTCAGCAGAGAGACTGCACAAAAGCAGTGAGATCCTATAGAACCGATGCAGCTTCGGAAACACAGTTTAACCAAAAGATGTCAGCCAGGTAGAATACTCCTTACTTCCCCCTCTATTTGCTCTCCAAAAATGCTGAAAATATCTGAGACTCCATGGGAAAATTCCAAACCTGAGATTACTCTCTGTCCATTACCACAGTGCATCTGTAGCAACTGCCAGCACCGCAGTGAGATCATCAGAAACAGCACACTGAGAAGTTGCTCACCTGAGTTACCCCTGTCCCTGAAACTGAAGCTTGGTTCACAATGGTGAACAGCTGCAATCCAGGAAAACCACCCCTATCTCTTTCTCCAAAATTACTCTTACATACATCAGAAATGAGCAGGAGTTGTCAAAATCACATCTGAACTTGTTTTGATCAGCATTAACCTTGAAGGCTACATTAACATTAGTGAATGACCCGTAACAAATCTCCATGCAAACTCCATCCCCGGAGTATTTTTCATCCCACGTAGATACATGAACAACTTCCCCAAGTCTACCTAATATACATGCTGAATTTTAATTTCATTAAAGTAAAGATAAGTTCTGCTGCTGAAGAATTGCTGCCAAGTTCATTATTTGACTGAGAAGTTTACCAGGGCCTTAATTTATCCATCACTGTTCAGCTTTGCTCCAACTGAAAACATATTCTAGCTCTTTTGTGATTACACAGTTCAACTCTGCTGAGTGATATGACTGAACAGAGCATCCACAACACGTGGGATTGAAACAGAAGTTAGAGGACTTATCTGTTCCCGTTTACCTTGTTTATTCTGGCTTCACTTCCATTACTATTATACTGGGAACTATTACAGCGGTAATAATTGCCTTTGATCTTGGAATTTCAAAGCACCAGCCAAACATCAGCAAACTAAGCCTCCTTTTACAGATGGATAAATTGAGACAGAGGCCGGCAGATGCGCAGTGACTGATGCAGGTGCCCATCCCTTGTTTTAACACAAAATAGGATGCTGCCCCTAGAATCAATTCAGTCCTCCAGTGCCACCCCAGCTCTTCCAAAACTACATCTCAGGCTCTCTGAGAAACAAGAGATCCTTCCCCTTTTATTATTAAACTCTCATCTAATTGGAACAAAGACTGAAAGGTGGGATGGATTCTGTTTTAGGGCATGCAGACATAGTGCTGTAGTACATTCAAACACAGTGCACCTACCTCTTCACCAGGCTCAATCTCTTTCACAGCTCTGACTTCAGCCAGCGTCCCTTTGTAAGTTACGATCACATTTGGGCAACAGCTATGGTTCATCAGTGCAACACTGTAAAAGCAGAAAAGTGAACCTTTTTCCCTCCCCACCAAAAGCAACAGGCAAAAAGTTAAGCAACACCTCATAAAACAAACAAGCCTGAAAGGACCGAGTCAGTCTCCCTCTGCAAGCTGTTCTCAGTGAGGCTTAATACGAAGGTAACCTGGGGAAAATATGTTGTGTTGTTATCCCATCAATATGGAGAATGGCCATTTTAATGAATCGCTGCGATTTTAAGATCTTCTTATAGCCAGACTGGGCAAGTTATTATTTTCCCATTCTTACAGCGCTACAGTACAGCTGAGGGGGTATTTGCACACCTTAACTACCACCAACCTATTTAGCTATCTGTAAGAAGGAGACCACTTTTCCTCTGAGGAGAAAGAAAGAAAGAGAAACCCATTTAGCTACAAGGAAACAAGCAAATACAGTTGCTGCACACATTTAAGATCAACATTAAAATTTTAGCTCACTTCTGTGCAAACATAATCAGCCTCCATGCTTAAAGTGGGAAGAAGGAGATCTGTTTGATATACCAGCACATAAATTACACAAAAAAGCTCAAGACTGCTACTGAAAAATACCTTCCTCTGATACCAAACTTGGAAGTGCAATTTGCTGCTTACTTAAAATAAAATGCTTAATTCTTTCTCTTCGAAGCTACTGAAACGATAATCATGTCTTTTCTTAGTGGCTCAGATGCTGAGCATTTACAAATGAAGGATGGCGTTGCACTCAATTCCAAATGATCCTCGTTCCATATCCTTCTCTTCCCACCATGACCCTGTTCCTGGCTGAGATTTCACGGCCTCCAGGGATAAGAAATACACACTTCAGCCTTCCTGAAGCAAGGACCTGTATACAGCAAATCAAGCCCTTCTCTAACTGGGCACCAGGACATTTGAAATTGCTTTGACATAATTACTACTAATCCACGCCTCACAGGGAAGTTGATACAAGCAGAGCTGATAGCACTTGCAGCGTGGAGTTTGCAAAGAACGGAGGCAGAATGGGAAGTAGAGGCTTAAAGGGAAAAAAGTTTCACAGCCTCACAGAGCGCTGTACCTCCCAGTCCACAAATGGCAGTTAATGACTAACAGCTGCAGTTTGTTTGTAAAGCTGAGGAGGTTGGACATATTTTTTCCCCACTGTTGTAGCAACATAAAGCATGGCAGTTTTTAAAGCATCTGAGGAGGCTGAAAAGTTATGAAAGAAATTTATGGTTTGCAAAGGAACAAAGGTAGAAGGGATGGTTTTTTGCTAACATCAGGTGAAGCATTATACCCAGGCAATGCAGAAACCTGTGGATAAAGCAAGTCACATACAATCCTTTCCACTTTGCTTTCATCATTACTTGATGTCCCTGTCCAGAACCTGCTAGCCGAGTAAGTCTGGCTCCTACGAACCTGTGTAAAGCTCACACCCAGAGCTATAGGACTTCAAAACAGATTCCAATGGTACCAAGTTTACCAGATTTATAAGCAGAACTGCTGCAAATCACCGGCAGATTTTATAGTTAACATATTTTAAACGTTACAAATTAATACTAACTCTTTGATTTAATTTCTTTCAATACAGGTCTACTTCTAAACACACGTAAGAACCTTCGTTTGTTTTTAAAGAAGTTGTTTTTATTATTATTTTTTTTTAAATACTAAACTCAACCTACTCAGGAAATATGGCTGATCCCAAATGAGAGAGTTCTTCATCTTCAATTGTGAAACCATTGCAGTTAACCTAAGAAAAAAAAGAGAGACTAACTCAGATTCTGGTCAACTGACATCACATTCTCATACTTAAAAGTTAACAGCAGCAGTTTGCTTACAGTTTTCTTTACATCTCACCAGTATTCATGGAGAAACTATGTGACATCTCAAAAAGTGAAGTAAGGACAAATCCATTTCCAAAGGAATGTGCAGGATTACAAAGAACTGTCAGTCCAATACTTGTGCCTGCTCAGGACACATCGAAGGGATTACACCTTGAAATGCCAATCAAGAGAAACGAGGCTTGAAAAAAGCACCACAAAGAGTGTCCAACAAAGCAGACCATCGCAAACATCGTGTGTGCAACAACAACAGGGCAAGGAGATCTCATTTGGCCACTGCCAACGATGGGCCAAAGTGGAACTATGCGTGCAAGAAATAACGCAGAGATGAGCAGCAGCAAACCCAGCCAGGCTGGGGCTCTGCAGAGCTTAGAAGGAGCATATGTTACTGAGATCTGGCACAATGAGGACGTCATCTGGTCAAAGGTTGCATGTATGAGCTATAGCTGAAGCAGATAGGAAGAACACAGGGTGTGAGATAGACTGGAACCTCATATAGACATAGAAGGGGACAGAAAAAGAACAGAATGTGTGAGGAAGCATAATACTAATTTAATCAGAGAATAAAAAGCTTATTCATATATCTTTCTTACAGGTTCAAACAGGTTTTAAAACCTTCTCCTGTTTTATTCTCACTAAGCTTAAAAGAATGTTTCCAGACTTTCAACTCTGTCTGACTTAAGTGACCTAGATGTATCTCAAACGAGTACTTTATTCCATTTTTACTGCAAGCCACATACATGCCAGCCCAGAGAACTTTAGGCACACTCACCTGCCTCTCCCCCTACAATCCTTAAAATCCGCACAGAAGTGTCAGAAGAACACTAAAAGAACAATGGCCACATAATGAAGTCCAGCTGAAGCTGTAATGGGCACAAGAGCATTCAGTCAAGTGCAGCGCAAGTACGTGCTCTGGAAGGGCAGGAGGTGACAACAAACACTGCTTCCCCACAGGCTGGAATGCAGTTTGGACTGGATCTTAGAAATGCACAAATGGTTTCCAAAGCCACCCCTCAATTAGGAATTGTTCAGGATGAGTTCACAGCTAAGCGTCCTGCATCTCTGATTCACTTACCAGTATTTTTGGTACCTTTATTTGTTCTTTATTTCTCTGTTTAGACAAGTTAGCATCCAAAGAGTCCCTGTCTCCCAAGATGAGCACTAGCCAACATATGAGCATACCTGAACCAAAACCAAAACACAACTGCTGAATAGAAAAACAATAGAAGAGAAAGACTGTATCAACAGCAAGTAGGAACATAAGGCTACAAAGGCTGACATGGAGAACAGCTTGATGGATCTGAATCACAGGAAAATATTTAAAAATATGTTGTGAGTTATCATCAACTCCCCTGCACTAAGCCAGAGACAACCCACTGCTTGAATGCATCATACCACAAATGACACACGAGGAGCAAATAGAAGGGATGAGATAGCACTATTTTCCCCAGAGGAATGCATGACTATAAAAGGAAACATGGAAGGAGTAAAGAGACTTGAGCAAGAAAAGGAGACACCAAGGTTGTTCCCAATGGTGGAACAGAGAAGGCACAAACTAAGGCACAGGAAAGGATGGGACACCAGAACTTGAAAGAAGAGAGAAACTGAAGAGTACAGTGAGATGAGACTGAGGAGGAAGAGTGATACTCTCAAGAGTTATGTTCCAGAGGGACAAAAGAGAGTAGAACAATACCAACAGCTGGGAATAGAGTGTTGAAGGACTAGGATGCTTTGGACAAAAATCTTTGCTCCACTCTGAAAGGTAATTATGGCTTATCTGTATTGGTAAGGAGCAACACCAGACCAAGCCACAAAAAGCAGCGAGCAAAGAGTCAGAGGTATCCTAGTGCCAAACAGCTGCCCTGAGCTACAGGGAGAAAGAATGAATGGAAAAGCAAAGTAAAAATACAAGGCCAGAGAAACTATCAAGACAAAAGAACAGCACCATATCCACACTACTTCTTTTAGGTCAGGTTAGCTAATCATTAGAAAATATGTTTGTATGTATCAAATATAGACCAACCTCCACTTTTTTCCAGAATGATGCATAATGGAGCTAAAACCTCAAAAAGTTGTATCCTGTAAAACACCATTCTGGAACTGTCTTATCATCAAGATGAATTCATTTGACACCTAAAGGTGACATTAGGCACCCAGAGGGAAGATCGGATAGAATACCAATTCTAGGAGTCAGCAGATCACAGTAGTCAGCTGAAGAACCAGGATCTGGTGGTCCAGGATAGGACATGAAGAAAAGCTCATTTAATACAAAATAACTTAATCTTTAGGGGATTCTAGCTGCATTCCAGTAAAACTATACAGAAACAATGCAAGAAGCTGGATGTACAGATCTCTTTAAAGAATCTCTCCAACAAACATAAATTGTCAAGTCTTTAAAATAGAAAAACCTCTTACTGAAGGGAAATGTATAGTGCAGAACACCTGAATGAAGAACAGATGCCAAGCCCATTGAAGAATCATTGCTCTACAATGTAACAGTGCCTGTATTAAGGTAATAGTAACAGTGTCTCCTTATTGATACATAACTGGCCATATGAAGAGAGTGGTACCTTTCACCTTTCACTGCAGCAGTCAGCATCTATCCATAGCTCAAAATTAAACATTTTACTCAGAAGTTTAAAAGTAGCTTTTTTGAAGTACAGGAAAAAAAGAAGAAAAAAAGATAAGGCTTCTTTCAGCATTCCATTTCTGCATTATTTCACCCACTACAACACATTTAATGTCTATGAAAATCAGGTGAGAGAAGAGAGGTGACATATTCTAGAACTTAACTAACAAGACATCCTGCCTTGCCTTCATCTCTCCAGATGACAAAACTAATTGACTGCATTTAAAAGGCATAGGTCAGATAAAATTTCAGGCTGCTCTTTCCTATTCTCTGCTGTTGAGGTCCTTCGAAGGCAAGTAGCTTTCTTTGTACGTCCACCAACAGCTGCACAATGCCTGGCCTAAAGCCTAACTTGGACAGGGTCTATTATAGGCTGTTTCCCATTTTCTTCAGTGTTTGAGAAGCACCTCATGAAAAATCTGAAGATAAGAATCTCTCCCTCACTACTGAAATGGAGCGTATCCAGCCACTTCTGGCCAAGGAAGTGCATCTTTGCCATCAAGCACACTCAGCTCTCCCCAGGATAAGCGAAGAGCTATCACTTCCATCACCAGTAAGATTTTACCTCTTTCACAAAGACTGAACTCCTCCTACGATACCATCCACCTAAGCAGACTACATTCTAGCCAACTTACTTGTGCAAAGAGAACTACAAGAGCAGCATTGTCAGGGTACTCCATGTGCTTTGAATAAAAGTGATGAAGAGCAGCAATGTCGTTCTGAATCAGCTCTCTCTTTTCATTGTCTAGTTTGTCAAGGTCTGTGGACAAAGAATACATTCCATTTCAGTAACAGGAACACTCCTCAGTGAACTTCAGTTAGGCTTAAGTCAAACAAGCCTGGACTTAAACAGAAACCCCTCATAGAACAGCTACTTGGAAGTAGCACAAGAAGCCTCTGTTCTTCCATAAAGATAGTGCTTCTTCTGTCAAGGCCACACTTCTACTACAAAAACATGCAGGATTAAAAAAATCACTTTCTAAACATCTTCGTATTAAGTGGTAATTGGACAAAACATTATCTTTGCTGGGAGAAGGGTTACACTGTTTAATAGGCATTTGTTAGACCTAGCAAGCAGACAAGCCATCTCTCTAGAAGCGTATCTACTGTAGCTAACTGTCCTCAGCTGTTGAAGATGACCTTATGAGCTACCTGGTTCTGCCTACTGTGGAACAAAATCCTTTTAGATAACACATCTCATAAAATATGCTTTACAGAGTCTAAATCCCTCATACAGACCTAATCTTCATCGGTATGAACCAGTCAGATAAGGAATGCTACCTATCTTCGCTCTCAGGCCCTAACTACTTGTAGCCATGTGTGACAGTGACTTCACAAAGTCTGATGTTAACAGTGGGGCTAGTCACCACGGCTCCCTTTACAGTTAGAGGAGAATAATACAAGGGTGCCTGGGAAGGCAACACACTTTGACCTACTGCAGGGACCTGCTTTGGCACGCAGCAGTGCCTGGGAACACCCGCACCTCTGGGGGCTACAGGGCAATTCACAGAGGTGCATTTCATCTACTGGTACATGAGGATAACAAGAGATGGCAGGAACATCAGTTGAAGTGTCCTGCTCTCACCTGCCAACTGCACTCCCTTCAGACTTTGCTCAGAGATTTACCCCCAAAGGCCCTTGAGAAGTTGTAGCCAGAGCTGTGGCCCACAAGACCTTTGGGTGCCTGATTCACACAGACTGAGCCAGATTACCGACACTATACTCTTGGTTCTTTCCCTCCCTTAGGTCCTTTCAGCCTCAGAAGCAGAATTCTGCAAAGTTTTTCCTCTTTCTCACTGTAGCAGTGCCATCTGCTCTTTCCTGTTCTAAAAGTGACAGCAACTCATCGGTTTCCCCTCTCCAAAATAACAGTAGAGGAAAACATTCTGAAAAAGGCTGCGGAACAATGGAAGAAGCATTTGTCAGAGCAGATGTGAATGAGAGGAGAGTCATAAACATACTGGGAGAAATGAAATGCAATAATTTGATGATAATTAGGACAAGGCAGAAATAGATTTTCAACTTTGAGCTGAAAACCAGGTACCTTTTCCTCTCCTGTGTAAGTTATTACAAAGAGCAAGGCTACTGCTGAGCATGATGAAGGTGTGGTAAGAGGAGAACCAACAAGGCAGAAATAATAAGAGGGAATCTTACTACGAAGACAACAAACAAACCAAGGGCTCCTAGAGGACCAGGGAGACATTGCAACTGGAAAAAAAAAAACAAAACATCCGCCTTTCAGCTCCCACATTAATACATTATTGAACACACACTGCAATTGGAAGAATATAAAGAAACTATTTCAGCACTTACCCATCTCCCTTGATCTCAAACTTATTAACCTACCTCCAAAAACTAGCCTCGCCTTACAAAAAGCCAAACGCTGGCATTTTTCCCCTTTACTTCCCCAGCTCTCCAAAGAGCTGTGATAGCTTTCAGCCAGGAAGCAAATCAAATGCTAATTCTGCTGGTTTTGGTTACCTTGCTACCTCAACTTCTAGCAGCGGCTGCATTTATTCAGCATTTTATAAAGGGTTTTGGAAACTATCAGTGAGATATGTGAATATATAAACCTATTGTCTCCTCGTATATCGCCTCCAGCACCAAGAAAGGAAATGACAGACCAGTGGAAACGCCAGGACAGATATTAGTCCCCTAGTTGCTCAATTTCCAACTCTGCCTCACAGGATGTAAAGAGTAGCCTTGCAGTTAAACGCAAGTCATTGCCTCATCTCCTTCCTCGGATTATTTCGGAGCATTTAGGACATGGAATTTCAACACAATCACATATAACATGTCAGATTTGACTGGCAGTGACAGATAGTGAAGCACAGTCCAGAGGGTTCTGCAATTAGCCCCTTAGTCACTGTCACCATCAAGCAACTGTGCTGTCTCTGATTTTATGCCTCCTGGTAATGAATACTAGCTATTTTAATTTTACAACGTTACAATTCTCAAAAGGCACCAGAGTACTAGAAAAGCCATGAGATGGATGTATGCTACATCACTCATTCTGTCTAGGTTTTCACCCTTGTTTCACAACCCCATAAGCAACTGGGAAAAAAAAGAAAGAAAGAAAAAAGAAAGCGATAATAGCACTAGGCTTTCAAAATGTGAGGAACCACAGTTCTCACTGTTTATTCCTTCTTCAAAAGGAAAAAAAGAGAAGTCAGATGCTCCAAAAACAGTCGATGGAAAGGAGCACGGGGTAAAGCAAACGCAAGCAACTGCCCCTGTTTTCTACTTACGTGATTCAAATTCTTTTACAGCAAGCAGCCTCTCTGACTGTGTTCTTTCAGGGTGAATTTTCTAGCAGAAAGGGGGAAAAAAGCAACAAGAAGAAAATATTTTAGTGTTTCTAAGTAGGCTGTTTTGTCTCTGCTTTTATAAGCTGGGAACTCTCACCTGTAGATCAAACAAATCCATGCATACGAAATTCATAAAAGTCAAACAGCAGTGAGTTAAATTGACTGTGCTTAGTTAAGCCACGGAAATGTTTTCTCTGCACCAAATCAGGCAGCCAAAGATTAACTCTTATCAAATTTATATACATAAACTGAACGGTATTTTAAATATGTCATTTGCTTTGTTCTAGACACCCAGAAAGCTGCTAACAATAGCAAGCGGGCAGGAGACAGGCTTCGCTTTGAGGAAAGTGAATAAACTGACTGTTGACAGAGTTCAAAAGCAATGCTCCATTGTTGGCCTAAGGCCACTTCTTTGTAATCTTGGCCATTAAATATGGCTTTGCAGGTGGCCCAGCAGCTGAGGTTCAGGGACCATGGTTTGCATATTTAGCTTTTATATGACATGGAGGGTTCTCCCCCCTCCTTGTAAGCAATAAAAGCACAAATTTATTCCAATGTCTTTTTGTCATTAAACATCCGATTTTGTTTGTGGATCACCACCAAACCGTACTTTAATTAAGTCACACACACATACGTTCACACGCACAGCAAGTATAGCAGCTACCTTCTCAGCAGGCCTCCAAAATCCTCACTCCATACAGTATCCAGGTTGCCCTTGCCACATAAGCACACCTCAGTCACACAAATACGCTTCAAAGATGATTTGCTTTGAGTTTAGAGCTCTGCAAATATACACAGTGTAACAACCTTTCCCATCTTCATTAGCACATGTTCTGTCCTCAGTTTCCATATGGTATGGAACACTGAAACGTGATTGACATTGCAATCTTACATCCTTACTACTGACATTTCACCAAAGACCAAGGCTCTTTCAATCTCTGTTTTTTGCCAGCTAACTCCAGTAATCGTAAACATCAATATGTGAGTACCCCAGAGGTGCTCGACTCACAAATGCACTGGGCAGTGCAACACAGTTACAGCTGAAAAACAGTACAGCAGGCAACTGCTTCACGTAGATGTCAGTGCCTGCAGGCAGACTGACACTAGAAGCATTCCTCAGAATTTAACTGTATATATCAGGTCTCGTTCTTTTTACCTCTAACAATAGCTCAGGCATGGTGCTAGCCCACATATGTACCCAAGAGTTCAAATCTATCAGAACAGACTCTGAAACACTGTGTACATTGTGAGTCTTATTGGTAAACTTCTCCAGACTCCAATCAACACTACCTGGGCCACCAGCTACAGGTGAACAGCTTAAAGACTCACTGTAATTCTACTGTCTTCCCCTAAGTCTTCAGCTAGACTACCACGATGGTGCTGACACTACTACAGAGGTTTGATGATCCATTCATTCAGCTGTTCATGCTCTATATTACACCTATCTGTTCACAGGAAGCCAGTATGCCTGCGCTTTGCTGGGACAGTTACTGTAGGTCAATTTTTGCTTTCCTGTCCTTTCTGGCACACAGAGTAGGAACATACCTCTCAAGTCCAGTTATCTGCTCACCTGTTTGGCAAGGATCCTCGCCGTTAGCCTCACTGTCTCCGAGGGATTCCAGTTCTGCCCAAAAGCGCACATGGCAGAGCACTCCAGCTTATGCATTGGCCAGTCTTCCTTCTGCAAATGTAGAAGAATATTTCTTTTAAATTAGCCATGAAGATAAATAGATGAAAATGAGGATACAACAAGTCCCAGCAGATCCTAGAGGTCAAGTGAAATGTGTTTCCTTTACAAAAAATAAGATGACGCTCACTAATTCCAAACAAAAGCTTGAGTCACATTGGAGGGCTGCAGCTATCCTGCTTTTTTCTAACAAATTCACAAGGGATAAGTTAAGGTCAGAACATCTTCATTTATTCAATGGAAAAAAAAGAACTAAATGGTGAAGAAGCAAACAGACAACATGATTTATAAACCACCAGTTCTTATTGTTCAGATCAAGCGCGTGAGGACAGAGTAGGTCTAAGCTTGATGGCTTTATTGGGTTCATTTCCATTTAATACCTTGGCCCCTCATTATGACACGACCCTGGTGTAATCAGGAGTAATGTGTCTGAAGTCAATGGATTCACAATCACGAAGAATGAGTATATGTAAGGTCAGAACCGGGCTTGCAGAATAGAATCATCAGATTTTTTTCTTGAATGTTGTAGGATAAGACTACAGCTAGGCAACAAAAAACTAATAAAGACAAAATACATCTTAGTGAAGAACATACAGCATACCCCTAGCTCAACATACAATAAAACTTGGGAGGGATGGCACAAGCTATCAGATTTTTGCAGCCTACAGGCTCCTCCAAAGCAACAGAAACTTTCAAAGATTAACCCAGAATCAGATTAACACACTGCAATGGCATGCAGAGCCTGGCATGGGCTGTACCCAAACTACATCACATTTCATTTCTTTAACCAGGTATGGAAATATTCTTACTTCTATATTCATGCAATGCATAATTATTTACCTATCGGCCCCCAGACACACTTACAGTGTGTTAGAAGAGCCCTGCAGTCCTCTGCCTGCATAGGGAGCACCAATTTGTGGTTTCCGACTAGATTTAAACTGGTGGAAAAGAGCAGCTGAAGAAAGAAACCACAACAAACATATAATTGATTGAAAGTGAAAACTTCGAAAGCTTCTTGCAGCCTCCAGTAAACTTGTAATCCCCCTCCACTGTGACTTGCACAGCGTCAGAGGCCATGTGTTAGCTCACTTACTCATTCACAACAATGGATTTCACTCAGCTGCCTAAACACAAATATTAAGGGCTGTCTGAGGCATCCTAGGTTGTATAAAACACTCACGTGTGAGCAGAACTACAGGAAGATTAATTGATTTGGGGAAATAATAGCCAGAAGCTACATATGATAACCCAAAAAGTGCAGAACAGTGTATCCTGCCTTGGCTGTCCCACATAAATGAAGATACATGTAGATGAAAAGAAAAGCTGACACCTCTAATTCCAGAGTTGGTCCACCAAAACATTCTTCCCTGCATCTGTGTAGCTTTCAGAATTCACTGTATTAGGACAAGAAGGTGAATGCCCGCCTCAGTCTCATGTAGAACTTCAAGCCATACAACGCTGAAAGAGGATTCAACCCCTCACAAGGTCAGCTTCAACGTCCTTCATATCTTAATATATTTCCCACCTCTAAAAAAGAAGCAAACCAATAACAGCATGCAGGCTGCCTGAAATAAGCTCAAGTGTGGCTGTTCTAAGAGGACATGGCCATACAGACCAGGCAAACTAAAATAGGATATTACACCGTAATCATGTCATGTGGAATTACACTCTCAACTGTCCTACAGCTGTCACACTATGAAGTGCATCCCCCCTAGAGGCTTACCTCCTACGTGTGCCCCAAGATCTCTCTCTGGAAAATTCCTGATACCCAATGGATTCCCAAACAAAGACTAATACTAAGAAGATGTACAAAGTTGAGACTTCATCTCTCACCCCTTCATTTTCTTGCCCACTCATGCTTCAGACTTGCTTCTGGGATGCAAGAAGCAGAGAAACAGAGCCTAAAGTTTTGTCTGGCAGCATTCACACACACTGGGTAAATAAACAAGAGAGATTACCTGATAAAACAAAATCAAATGCAAAATCGCGTGCGTGTCTCAAAGCAGTGTTTTTAAAAATCCGTTTGTTCTCTTTACTCTTTACACACTGCTAATTAAAATCTTTCCCCAGGCAGAATCATACTGGGTTATATGAACTGGTAGGGAGGTGAAAGGGACAAGATATGGCTGAATAGTGTGAAATGAGATAAAAGCCTGAAACGCTA
>PPHD01014168.1:5694-16873 GCA_002909625.1 Bambusicola thoracicus
AAAAAAAAAAAAAAAAAAAAAAAAAAAAACCATCCTTTTTAAGCAGTTTTTTCATCATTTAGACAACTTGGGAAATTCTTTTGGCTTGGGCTACCAGAATAACCATTGTAATTGCCTTTAAAATATTACTTCAGCCTCAGCAATGAATTTGGCCAAATGAACCAAAGCCTTCTGCCATAGCCAGAAGCTGGACTTAATGACCCTTATCGGTCCCCTCCAGCTTGGGATATTCTATGATTCTACATAAACTGAGACTGGTAGTGCTTCTGTATCTCCCTGCAACTCTGTAGATATTGAGGCTGAGTGAAGAGGAATATGGCCACACATTAATCACTGGAGATTCAGGCAATTCACACAGGGGTTTAGGCGCACAGTTTAAGCACAAAGAACAGATCTCAGCACATGTTGGCTACCCACCATTGCACAGGGTATTCTCATTTCAATAAAATTCAAGGCAATTTGAGGATTTGTCCCCAGCCTAAGGGCATGTCATTTTCCTGAAAAGCAACCCAGCATGCTTCTCTCTTTTCTTCTCTACCTCAGGTGCAGGAGATAGTGGCTGTGTGGCTGCACTCCTTGCAAAAGGTTTTGGAATGAGGCAAGCATTAAATCAAGATGTTCTTAGCACACCTGCAGATGTAACAGCTTTGGCTATTGGAAACTGCAATTATTTAATGAAGCAAGAAGTTTGTATTGATTTTGTGACTCCAGCTGGAAATTAGAAGGCCTGTTATAATTAGCCCTAAAGTCTCCTATTTATTATTGAAAACAGCCGTACGAGATAGAAGTGCTGTGGTTGGCAATTATGGTGCCATAAAACTGGTGCAAGTGATCATTCCAAGTCATCATAGCTGGATGCCCAGGAGGACTTAAAAGATGCTGAAAAAGAATACAGGACATTCTATGGTCTCTGCAGCATGACCTGCCTGGAAGATCAAAATGCTTTATAACACTGACCGAGATGGATCCTAGAGAGCAGCCCCAACCTGCACCCCAAATGGTTGATTTTACATAGGTTCCTCTGAAAGTAATGCCTCCTATTTATTTCCATGCACACTACATATGAAGTATACGTGACTACACACGAAGAGGTCAATAACACTATTTGACAGACCAAATTCTCAGTTTTCATTGAATGCATTAGTTGTGCATTTTTGCCAGCGATGAACAAGAGCTTGCATGCCATGCTCGTAAAAATCTGCACCAGTGAAGGTGAACCACTAAAGTTGTCACCACAGATGAAACACACCACCCACAACATTACTGTGCTCACATCCACAGTTTTGATCCCTCTGATGAAGATACACAGAAACATTCTTGGCAGAAGAATCTCAATTTGCCTGAATCAGCTCTGGCACTGACTTCCTTTCACCTTGAACTATGGACGTCCAGGCTTCCAAATTAAGGCTATGGAGATCTGCAAGGGGAGAGCTCTGTCTCTGCTGCCTTGACAGGAGACATTTCCCATAGTGAATTTTTGATAGTACTAGCAAAAGTGGCAGTACAGGAGGTGGGATTTAAGGTGTAGTAAAGGGGGTGTAGAATAAGTCCTACCATTAATCTGTAGCTATGGTCTGAGATGGTATGGGCTGGTTCTGAGTCTATACAGTGGGAGCTGTGTGGTAGCTCTACCCTGACAATGAATTGCTTAGGATCCTCACAGGGAGGCTTAGGATGCCCCATCACAAAAGTACTTACTGGACAAGATGTCTGGAGGAACTGCCAATCCTTGATCATGTCAGAAGTTTCATTAAATCCTTAAGATCTGCAAGAAATGAAATTCCACATGAAATTTCCTGTTGCGCTACTGCCTTCCTCCCCCTACCTCCTACCCCCCTCCTTTCTCTTTTTTTTCCCTTTATTCTAAATGTAAGGTCTAGATATTTCTATGGCAGAAATAGAGGGTGCTCATTTCTCTAATTTCAAAAACAGATTCCATCCATATTTGATGCTCAAAGAAAGAGAACAGTTGTGAAACAATTAGTGTAATTAATGTTTCTCAAGATATTACGGTTAAGTTTTGCCAATCTATTATCAGAAAGCTGTATCAGTAGAAGTCAGGCAAATTGAAGCAATGTGTAAATTAAATTATGTGCTAGAAACATTAATTAAATGAGGAAAGAGGTAAGAGAAAGGAGATCATTCTCTATTCTTTAGTATGAGAAGTCCCTGTGTCCAGAACATGGGAAAAAGGGTCAGGTGAACAGAATAGTAAGGTAAGAGGGGGTCATGTCACCTTGACCTAAGAAAGATACACAGTTTGGTGTCAGAATCATCTTTTGTATGGAGATGAGGAAGACATAAATCCAAAAAAACTTCACAGTATATTTATATGTCACAAAAGCATGTTAGCCAGCCACAGGAATTAGCTGAGAGACAGGAGATATCAAATAATAACGAAAAAGCAATAACAATTTTTAAGAAGTTTGAATTATTGATAAAATTCATTTTCCTAAAGATGCTGATTTAATTTTCCTTAAATCTTTGATTACTCCAAAAAGTTTCCATTAACTCTTGTCTGGCGATAAAGCTTACTCAAAGCAACATGACTGCACAAATCATGATAACTCTTGGCGGTGACAAATCCACTCTCATGGCTTGAATGACGTATTTTTGAAGCGTCTAATGGGATACATACTGTCATAAATCTGTAAAGACTACTGGCTTGAGCAGCCAGAACCTGGTGAAACGAATCGCTCAGTCTCTTTGGCAAACAGCAAGATGCTGCCAAACTCTTCTGCTACCATGACATCTACAGATAACCTCAATTCATCCATAAGAAGAGCTGTGCATACCTAAAATAAGTTGTTGTTCTCAGGGACTTGAGTTTATCCCCAGTTCATCCCATGATATTCACAGTTTCAGAGACACTTTGACAATAGCTTGCTGGGCAAGAAAATAGAAAATTGTACAGTGCATCACGGACATGTAACTAGACAGGAAGATGAAAAGAGCAATTATGCAGCTGCAATTTCATACTGAACTCTGTTTAATAACTTGTTTTCTGTACATGCATAAATGCTGAAGAATTCTGACATTATACAAAGAGATTAGAATGTGATTACAGTGGGGGAAAATATTTCATTAAATTGCTTCAATTTACAGAAGAACTTCTTCAGGGACCTCAGTGGTGATACTGTTCCGGAAAGGAGAAGAATGAACCCAGTTGCTTGGGAGGTTGGTCAGGTGAGACCGTTAAAGCATTACTCACTAGATCAGAAAGAAAGACCTGGATAAACCCTTCTTAAAAAGAGCTAAATGGTGGAAAGAAAATGTCTTCACACTAGAAGAATGTGTTCCACTACCTTTCATTCTTCAGTACCTTGTGCTGAGTCATTTTTTTCTCTATTTCAGAGGTTGACAGTAGGAAGTACTATACCACCTTATTTACTTCTTTCTCAGAGGTGTGCTATTAATTTTCTACTTACATATATATACGTTTATGTATATATAGAATGATAGAATGGTTTGGGTTGGAAAGGACCTTTAAGATCATCTAATTCCAACCTCCCTGCTAGAGGCAGGGACACCTCCCACTAGACTAGATTTCTCAAAGCCCCATCCAGCCTGGCCTTGAATGCTTCCAGGGAGGGGGCACTCAGAACCTCTCTGGGCAACCAGTTCCACTGTCTCACCACCTTCACAGCAAATAATTTCTTCCTGATATCTAGTTTAAATTTATCCTCTACCAACTTAAAAACACTTCCCCTTATCTTGGGAATACATATATTTATATATTCAGTACTGGCTATAGAATATACAATATGGCAAGAGAAAAGATGTAAACAGCATTTTCTTTATTCTATTTTTTTCCCAACCATAGAACAAAATAGTACTGAAGCTGCTGGCTCCTTTCATTTGTACAATTTAAACATCTTGTTCTCTTTGAATTCACTTACCTTCTATTTCACAATTACATGGTTTCGAATTGAAAATTTAACATTTTTATATAAATATTTCTAAGTGAAGTATTTTGGCTTCCAGTATGTCCTCTTCTTTCACTGAGGAAGTCTCTGTTTTATACATGACTCTTGGTGCCATGACTCAGTTTGTGCCAGCTTGTGCAGAGCACTTTGGAGGATGTGTGTTTGGCTGGAGTGAAAGTACACCATTCAGGAGTTTCACCATCTCTGGTGAAATGTTTGTCATTCTTTGTGTTTCAGTGCCTAACATTCATGGTGGCACACACACAGTGTACGAAATTTCCATCAGTTTTATCTGTGACACACTGGGATAAGAATGGAGGAACCAAGAGCATAAATAAGCAGATGTAGCACCTGAACGAGTATAGTAAGATGCCCAAAAAGACCTCCAATACAGTAAATTACCAATCATAGCATTAACAGTTCCATCTGTTTTGTTCTTTTTTGCTTCGGATATATTTCAGTATGCTCACAAAAAATAAGCTGTCCATAGTGGTTAGCACCAGACTTGGGGGTATTTTGTTTTGCTTAGCCCTCTCCCAGCCAAGTGAATCCCTTGCCAAGAGACACACTCTCCACCAGTATGTCTCCTGCTTACAACTTTTTAGAAAAAGTGTTGTGATTTCTGTCCTTCCATAGAGATTGCTACAGACTAGTTCTCTGATGACCAGATAGGATCAGAGAATCAAAAGAATCATCTATAGTGGAAAAAACCTTCAAGAACATGGTGAGTCATTGGCTCGGGCTGCCCAGGGAAGCTGTGGATACCCCATCCCTGGAGGTGTTCAAAGCCAGGTTGGATGGGGCCCTGGGCAGCCCAATCTGGTGGCTGGCAACCCTGCCCATGGCAGGGGGATGGAACTAGGTCATCTTTAAGGTCCCTCTAGGTCCCTTCTAATCCAAACTATTCTGTGATTCTATGGTCATCCATAGAATTTACTTTTTGGAGAATTCTGTTCACTTTTGATGCCTTCCCTTTGAGGTGTTGTTCCAAAGTGCTTAGAGATGTGACAGAAAAGTGATCTGAAGTTGAAAGATCAGTTCTCGAACAGCGGCATGATTTCTTCATTGAAGCAAAACAGAGTTTAGTAGATGACTGGATTACAGGTTCTAATTGCTTATTAGGTACTTGCTCACAAGTCATGAAAAAAAGAGACATAGCTTCTAGAGGATGGAAACATACATCAGAAAAATTAGAATTAAAGTTGAGGTATCCATCATTAAGTTAAATCAATCTTCAGAACAAACAACCAAAGGATGTGGTGGCCTTTTATGTCCTCTAAACCACTGCCTTCTTTGAATTTCCTGAAATCCCAAATATTTCAGCACAGTGCATTTGGATAAATTGTCTAACAGACTCCAGTGCTCTTCCATTAGGAGTATTCAGCGGATAAGGAACCAGCTTATGGATATTTACATGGAGTTTGTCACTATAATGCTGACTCAAGAGAGACTCCATATACACAACCAATAAACTGAAAGAGAAATATTCTGGGATCTGACAACCATCAGACTCCAACGTAAAGATGTAAATGAAGGATGTGCATCCAATTGGTGATGTGCCCTACGAGCACAGTTGCACAAGGCTCTCCGGAAGCTTTAACTTCTTTGTACTTTTTTCATGGGTTTCATACCCCAAAAGAGAGTTAATTTAGCCTGGTCCTTCACAGAAAACCATGCAAATTAAACTGGACTTCCTCCAAGAACTGATGTCTGTACAACACCACACAGTAAATGTATGCACCTATTCTTGTCTGTCAGAGTTCATTTCATTGATATAAGTGCAGAATAACAAAGAGTGTGCTGGAAGTGCCGACGCTGTTGTTAGAATATTAATGATATTCGGTGATATTCCAAAAAAATGAAACTTCATAACTGAAATAGTGAGGAAAAAACACAAAATGAGCTAATGGTAAAATGAAGCTGTGTCCCTCTGAAGTTCCTGTGTTGAATACAGCACTTCAATATTTAAAGGAGTGTTTGACACTGTCCCACATGAAATCCTGGTTGCCAAATTGGGGGAAAATGGTTTTGATGGTTGTACCACTCACTGGATAAGAAATGGGCTGGATGGTCACACTCAGAGAGTTGTGCTCAACTGTTCGGTGTCCAAGTGGAGACCAGTGATGACTGGTATTCTTCAGGGATCAGTGCTGGGACTGGTGTATTTTAACATCTTTATAGGTGACATGGATAGTGGGATCTTGTGCACCCTCAGCAAATTTAACACCAAGCTGAGTGGTGCAGTTGACACAGTAGAGGGATGGGTTGCCATCCAGAGGTACCTGGAGAGGCTTGAGAGGTGGCCCTATGCCGCCCTCATGAATTTAAACAACGCCAAGTGGTGGTGTTCAAAGAACGTTTGGATGTTGTGTTGAGGGACATAGTTTAGCGAGAACCATTGGTGAAGGGCGAATGGTTGGACTGGATGATCCTGTGGGTCTTTTCCAACCTTAGCGATTGTATGATTGTATGATTCTATGATTCTAAGCGCAAGGTCCTGCTTCTCAGTTGGGGCAATCTCAAGCACAGATACAGGTTGGGAAGAGAATGGCCTGGGAGCAGCCCTGAGGAGAAG
Organism: Bambusicola thoracicus; assembly: GCA_002909625.1. Lineage (NCBI taxonomy): Eukaryota > Metazoa > Chordata > Aves > Galliformes > Phasianidae > Bambusicola > Bambusicola thoracicus. The sequence goes on from PPHD01014168.1 coordinate 12,196, forward strand.
GATTTGGGAGTGTCAATTGAAAGACTCAACATAAGCCAGCAATGTGCACTTGCAGCCCAGAAGGCCAACCACATCCTGGGTTGCATCAAGACAAGTGTGTCCAGCAGGTTGAAGGAGGTGATTTTGCCCCTCAACTCTGCTCTTGTGAGACCCCAACTGGAGTACTGCATCCGCTTCTGGGACCCCCAACAAAAGAAGGACACTGAACTGTTGGAGCAGGTCCAGAGGAGGGCCACAAGGATGACCAAAGGGCTGGAGCATCACCTGTAGGCTGAGAGAACTGGGGCTTTTCAGCCAGGCAAAGAGGAGGCTCTGGGGAGACCTTATAGCTGCCCTCCAGTACCTGAAGGGGGCCTACAGAAAAGCTGGGCAGGGACATTTTATAAGGGCCTGTGGCAGGATGAGAGGAAATGGCTTTGAACTGGAAGAGGGTACATTTAGACCAGATATCCAGAAGAAATTCCTTACTGTATGAGTGGTGAGACACTGGAACAGGTTGCCAAGAGAGGTTGTGGATGCCTCCTCTCTGGAAGCGTTCAAGGACAGGTTGCATAAGGCTCTGAGCAACCTGGTCTAGTGGGAAGGTGTCCCTGCCTATAGCAAGGGAATTGGAACTAGGTGATCTCAAAGGTCCCTTCCAACTAAACCATTCTATGATTCTATGATACTGATAGGTGAAGGACTGGTAAGATTTTGAAAACAAGGCTAGGAAAAAAAAATTAGGGTAGGAGGGATGAATGAATGTAGATGAATCTTTGCCAGGAAGTTACAAAGAAAAAAGCAAAGGACCAGCTGTATCCTTGGTTAACCTGCCTCTTTAGGCTTCAGAAATCACTTTGAGTGGTGTTATTCTCAGAAATTCAGAAAAATATTTGCACACCAAATTCCTGTTTAAAGATCTGAATTAGTTTTGAAAACCTGACTAATAAATACTTCTGTGGATGTGAGCCTTCTGTCTCTAATCTGAGAATGGAAAAAACAGGAAACTTACACGTTACTTCCTATTATATTAGAGTCCACATTAAAGGATAAGCTAAAAGGAAAATACTGAATTATCTCGTTACCATTGCAGGCAATTTTGGAGCAGTTAAGGTTGAGGCAGAGAGTACAAAACTTTTGTAATCCATTCTCACAGTCAAGTTAAGCACTTCTTCATGTGTATCCATGATCTCCTTCCCACTTCATAACCCTGCAATTGGGAAAGATCTAGCAGAAGGATTTCCAGTGTCCCTTACAGAGGGATCTGGACAGGCTGGATAGCTGGGCTATGACCAGTAGGATGAATTTCAACAAGACCAAGTGCCAGGTCCTGCAGTTTGGATACAACAACCCCATGCAGTGCTACAGGCTTGGGGCAGAATGGCTGCAAGACTGTGTAGAGGAAACAGACCTGGGAGTATTGGTTGATGCTTAGCAGAACGTGAGCAAGCAGTGTGCCCAGGTGGCCAATAAGGTACTCCCTGCAGGAGCAGGGAAGTGATCATCCCTCTGTACTCAGCCCTGGTGAGGCTGCACCTTGAGTACTGTGTTCAGTTTTGGGCCCCTCACTATGAGAAGGACATTGAGACTCAAGCATGTTCAGAAAAGGGCAAAGAAGCTGGTGAGGGGTCTGGGGCACAAGTTTTATGAGGAGTGGCTGAGGGAGCTGGGATTGTTTAGTTTGGAGAAGAGGAGGCTCAGGGGTCACCTTATCACTCTCTACAACAACCTGAAGGGAGACTGTGAGGTGAGGTGGGAGTTGGCCTTCTCCCATGTAACTAGTAAAAAGACTAGAGGAAATGACCTCAAGTTGTGCCAGGGGAGATTCAGGCTGGAAGTTAGGAAATACTTCTTCTCCAAGAGGGTAATCAGGCACTGGAACGGGATGCCCAGGAAGCTGGTAGAGTCACCATCCCTGGAGGTGTTCAAGAAACATTTAGATGTTGTACTGAGGAACATGATTTAATGGGAAATATTGGTGATCTGCAGATGGTTGGACTGGATGTTCTTAGAGGTCTTTTCCAACCTTGGTGATTCTATGATTCTCTCTCTCATTACCTTTTTACCTCCTACTATTTGGTGCTCATGAGTGTGAAGGAGTTTGACCAAGCTATAGGAATCACAGAGGGAAAACTTTATCAGTTCCATTCTCTCCTAATTGAGTTTTGCTCCTTTTTCTCCAACCAATCCTGAAAATGTCCAATTCAACTTTTTTTTATTTCTGTTTTTGACTCCCTTTATGGCTGTAAAATGGATAAGTCAATTTTCCAGTACCATCATGATGATAATTGGACTGGGTGATCTTACTAGTCTCTTCCAACTTAAATGATTCTATGACTATCAGCAACTCACTGGGTTCCTTTCTCCCTTACTGACGTGAAGTGAGGCAGTTCTTTTTCCTCAAAAACTATCTTTCAATATTCAGAAAAGATGCTTTTTGTGTTGCCGCTCCACCGGAGCACTGTAAGTGGAGTCACCTGGAGAGAATTTGATTTGAGTAATTTCCATCTGAAATTGTTGTTTCATTAATCCAGAAGTGTTTTGCAGGAGTAATTTATTTTCAATCACTTTTGTGATTCTTTTAAGAACTAGTTTCAGAAGGAATTATTTTTCTTTTGGTGCATTTAAATGTTTCAATTTTCTTTTAGCTATACATTGCACAATATTAATCATATCATAATATACATGCTATAGAGCTGAAATGTCCCTTTCAGGTCATTATTGTGTTCCTGAATTCAGTTTTCAAAAGCTGGTCCAGTTAGAAAAGAAAATAACAGATATTTTAAAAGTTGGAGGGTATGGAAACTTCACCTTTCAATTAGCAGTAAATGGGAGCAGAAAATGAAAAATAGATATCCAGAATGCAATTCATTCCATGCAACTTTAATCTAACATCTTACCTCGTCCTCTCAGTCAATGGAGAGAAATAAGCTTTTCTAGACAGTACTGGGTTGTTTTCTGTATCTAATTTAAGATAAGACAAATAATTAATGAGGAAACTTCCATGTAATTCAAACGAGATGAATCCCTTTCCTAAATCTGCTGATGAATGGATTCCTGATTAATCTCTCGGAGCTGCATCAGCTGGGACAACAAATGTTGTAAGGATAGATCAGGCTGGTTATTTTCCCTAGCAAGCAGGGGCACAAACATTGCTTTTTGTAAGTGAATTCTATGCAGAAGTCGCAGGAGAGAGATTTCTCTATGTTAGCAATGATAGAACTGAAAATCTCTCAGACAAAATGCTTATAGAATCACAGAATCATTGAGATTGGAAGAGACCCCTAAGATCATCTCATCTAACTATTTACCTACCACCAGTGTTGTCCACTAAACCATGTCCCTAGGTACCACATCTACATGTTTCTCCATTTTCACAGAACAAGAAAAAAATTATTCTGTCCTCTCTGTCCTTCAGTGGTAGGGAGTAGGCAGAGGTTGTGGACTGTGAGTTTGTGGATCACAGCTCTGAATACTGGGACACCAAAACAGGCAGTATCTAGAAGCTCTTCCAGTCCTGAACATTCAGGTTGGATTTAGCAACTGAATCTGATTTTATCCTGCCCTGTTCAGAGCAGCTCAGGAAATCTATTTCAGGCAATAGGCTGTCAAGGCAGAAAGAATTACAGTACATAAGAACATGAGACCAGAAGCAACCTCATGGGTCAACACATGTAAAAATGACTCCCTCAACAGCAGTAAGTGGGAGGAAAATGATGCATCAATGATAGCATTATAGAGAAGTATATTGAGGGCTAATAATTTGCCCAAGACAGAAATATTCAAGAAAGCTAACTAAAATCTCTCTGGCACTAATTAAACTTTGACCTGATATTCAAGGGTGAATTTTAATTGCAATACATTGCATTGCTTTGATTTAATTTCCTTCTGTTGAATGCAATTGCATTTAACCAAATCACATTGCATCGATTGTTGTTTATTTAGAGTGAATACTATTTATTTCCTGTGCAGCAAATTATTTTTAATGAAATTCCTGGAATTGCATTCAACTGTGTTGCAGTTAGTCGAAATAGATTGAATTAGGGCAAGTTGAATGAAAGTCCACTGAAAACAGATCTGAATTAAGTTGCATTGAACTTTGTTAAATTTAATGGGACAGTGAATTGCATTTCCACTGAAGCAAGGACAGGGAAGCAAGAAGAGCAAAATAAAATCCAAAGTGAAGTCACCAGAGAAGGCATCAAGCTGGAAGCACCTGGAAAATAGGGAATAAGGAGCTGGAGGCAACAGTAAACATGAACAGTGAAATGCACTAAACCCATATAAATACCTTCCCATCTGTCTTCAGTAGACCCAACAAAACCAATTCCACCCAGTGTCTGAGGTCACACTGCTCTCCTCAGTCGACCTTTCAGATTAAGTAATGCAGAGCTGCAGAACATATCATGCTGGTGGGGAACATTCACAGTATCCTCACAAATGCACTATTCTTGACAAAAGAACTTTGCATGGGTATCTCCTCAGTCAGAATCTGCTCTTAAAAAGTTTGTTTCTCCCTTGGAAATTATTTGGAAAATAATGGGAATCAATCCCATTTGTCATCTGTGACACGTCAAGGAGAGAAGTGTCAGGGAAGAATAGGAAAGATAAGGATTTCGTCTTGCATATGGGCAAATTTTGGCAAAGGGAAGTGAGGAAACTCAGGTCACACGAGAACTAAGAGCAAAATGATTAAGAG